>CAJNJA010008324.1:0-15522 GCA_905231915.1 Symbiodinium necroappetens
AGGGTCTTAAGCCCTGAGCCCTTATATAACCCCTAAAGCCCTGGTCCTTTTGGTTTAGTACTACTGTAATCTTGGCTCTATTAAAACTCATACAATCCTAGGCCCCACCTAATGTTTTTAATTAACTTTCAATTGTGGGCCCGAAACGGCAAAATTCCGGGGGGCGGCAATTTTAATATTAGGGGGGATTTAATAATCGTGGGAAGCGATTACTACAGAAACTCTGTCAACCTCTCGTAAGACTCGATGGAAGCCCCTTGCTAAATCTTCGAAGACCGGAGGCCCTAAGGCCCTAAACCCTGAACCCTTAACCCCTGAACCCTAAACCCTAAACCCTGAACCGCCTAAACCCTAAACCCTAAACCCTGAACCCTAAACCCCTTATAAAAGCATCTTAGAACCACCGGAGGCCTCGTCGCAGCAGCCCAGGCGTTGCATGGAAAGCAAAACGCCACAGAGACCCTGGGCGGAAATACTTTTTTCGGGGTTTCAGGGGTTCAGGGCCTCAAGTTTAGGGTTTAGGGAGGGTCTAGGGGTTCAGGGACTCAAGTTTAGGGTTTAGGGTTTAGGGAGGGTTCAGGGTTTTAGGGACTCTCCAAAATTCAGGGGAGGGACTGAAGTTTAGGGTTTAGGGTTCAGGACTGTAGGGGACTTGGGCTTGTTAGGTGTATTGGGGGTTTACGACTTTAGGGCTTAAGGGTTTAGGATTTTGTGGGGTGTAAAGGACAAAATGAGGAATGCGCTTGTTGATTTATCGTGCCGAGGACCTAGACGCAAGGCGCCCTAAAAGACGCAACCCACCGTCGATATGCAAAGGTTCGTTCTGCCGGGGGCCCAGGTCTGCTAAATGGGGAGTATGGGGCCTGCAGGCTTTGAATCATTGGCGGCGGCCTTGAGAGCGAAAAGACCCGCAGTTTGAGTCTTGGAGGTGTCCTCACAACCTCGACCGGCACCCTTGGAGGTCTGACTTCCGATTCTGTACCCCCAGTTGAGGTTGAGGTGAGGGTTTCCTATACCCTAAACCCTAAACGCGACCCTAAACCCTAAACCGCTAAACCCCAAACCCCTAAACGCTAAACCCCTATACCCTAACGAACTTCATCTCTCCGAAAGAATGGAAGTTACAAGCGGGAGGTCCACTCGCCTCCAGTGAAAGCGCCTCAACGAAACTCTGGCATCGCCTTCGAGCTTGCCGGGAAGTCGGGGCGCGCTCGGTAGGGCCCCAGGGTCTGTGGTATTATTACTATTTTTCTTTTGCTTCTTTTTCTTATTATTAGTATTGTTGTTATGATTATGATTATGACAACACTTCTGTGCAAAAAGTAAGTGTACCATATGCTGTATCAGCTCGCGAAGCCCGCGTCTGAAATCCCGCGCCCGGGATTTCAAGGAAATGTAAAGTCTTGTGCTCCGCTGAAAAGACCCAGCCCCAAACCCTGTGCCAGAAAGCCACAAGATCGCGACATTAAGCGGAAAAGCCCCTGCCCGGAAGGCACGAACGAGAAAGGTAAACCCTCAGCCCAGTACGCCTCAAAGCCGAAAGGCAAACGGACATCGAAACTTCGACAGCCGAAAAACCCAGAAGCCTGACACCACAAGCCGCTAGCCCACACAATGCCTCAAGAAGCTCAAACTAAACCCTCAAACCCTCGACCCTACTATGTCAGAGCTATTACAATAAACATCATTTAACTCCTCTCCCCCCCAAACCCTAAACTTTAGCCCTAAACCCGAAGCCCTAAACCGGGCTCCCGGACTGACTTTGCAGCAACTTCTCCAGAGCCTCGGCAAGAGCCGAGCGGTGCGGCTCGGTTGGTACCTCCCAGTGCCAGGGCTTTTGGAAAAAGAAACCATCCTTTAGGGGTTTAGGGCTTATAGGGTTTATAGGGTTTAGGGTTTAGGGGGGTTATACTCGTGTTTAAGGTTAGTCTTTTTCTGTCGGTTTTGCCAGCCAGTCCCAATCTCAATGCCACTCCTGGCCTGAGTACTCAGAGTCGGGCTTTGGGAGGTCTGTTTTGCTTCGATACTTTTACTCAGGAGCCCCAAAATACCAATACCATTCTGATGTTCAGGCTACTGTAACCAGAATTTGATCTGAAGATAGGGGAACTCTAGAAGCTGTATTCGCCGGAGAGCACCGCGGCAAATGCCGTGGCAAATTGCGCCACGTCCTGGCCGAAAGGTTCTGGAAGCAGGCTCCAAGACTGGCCCAATTCGAAGTACCCATATGGAGGGGGATACTTGCACAACGACGATGACAATGCGGGGCCGAACATCGAATCCTTATTTTCGAAGTAGCACACAAACAAACAAACAAACAAACAAACACACACACACAAACAAACACCCTCAATATCCAGCCACTCAGTAAAGAAAGCCAGAAGCGGCCCACCAGTAGAAGCCCTGTAAAGCCTGAGCCCCAAGCCCCACACCTTGAAGTGTAGAAATGCATGACTTCCTGGAACCCGAAACCCAACACTCTGAAACCAAAAATTCTGAAGCTCTCAACCACGAAATGCCGACATCTCTTTAGACTAAGTATACTTGTGCCAACTAGTGAGCTCGTTCTATCAACTTGCTTGCCAAACTGTACAATGTTATTACTGCCGAGTATAAGCATGGTAGATAATTTATTTCTGTTCTTGTGGTGATGATTTTCCGCGTCAATGCTGTATTGCTGTCCTCCTAGGCGTGTTTAGTTAATGTTTTTTGTTGAATATGCACGTTGGCACCTGGGTTCGGGCTAGAATCACCGAAACTCCATTCCAGAATGCCGACCCCGGGTGCAGGGGCCTTGAGGATTAGAAGCCGGGTCGGGGGTATTTCATACACTGATTAGGGTTTAGGGCTTATAGGGTTTAGGAGCATCTAATCATCTAGGGGCCGTAACAGGGAATAATCACGAAGCATTGAGACTCTTGTATGTAGTTTCGAAGCACGGCACTGCGCTGCCACAGACTACCATTGCCGAGACTGTGGCATGTGAACATCATGAGATTCGTGCAGACTGAGTCGACACAAGAACCTCCTACTGCAACCATTTAAGCTCCCAAACTCCCTAAAGCCTCGAAAGCAAAAAGAGGCTCCTCCAGAATATCACACCCTTATTTGAGCAAATTTGAGCCCTGTGCTCCACCTCTCTGCCTGGCCTGGGGCGAGCAGCTCTCGCGCAGGTTCGGCAAGGCATTGGATGCCACCCCTGAAGCCATCACTTCGTCGCTTGAGGCTTGGGCTGTAGGGTTTGGAGTCGGGGTTCAGGATCTTTGGATTCATGGGACATCATTTTGAGACCACGCAAGGGTACTCCCGCTTAGAGAAGCATATCTGCAAAACTTGCCCGAGGAATCCATCACCGTAGCACAGTTAATGTCCCTGATAAAAGAAAGGATTCTGCACTAGGTATATCTGTACTTCCAACTTTTGGCCAACGTCAATTCACACCCAAAGCCCTGGCCTTTGACACGAATTTCCCGACCCTGCAAAACTGCCCAACTTAGGCACGTCTTGAAAACCAAGCACACCAAAGCCTCGAGCCCGCTTAAAAGCACCCCCCCCCCCCCAAAGTCAGCACTTCTGCATCCTAAACCGTTGAGACCAATTTAAAGCCCTGAAGCCCTGCGAAGTCAATAAACGCCTGACTAAACGCCCTTACAAAATTCGAGACAACCCGTAAACCCACCTAAATTACTTCGCGCCGGAGCCACTTGAAAGGAATTCGTGCCAGCGCTGGTGGAGCTCCTAGCAGGGGGTACAATGGGGGGCCTATAAGCTGAGTAATTAGTTTGGGATTCCTTCTTGGAACAATCACATAATACACCCCAAAATCCTATTCTAAAATATCCGGCCCCTAATGGTATTCCTTTCCACCTGCAGCAGATCGTACACCGAAATAAATCAAAACTACCTGGAATGTCTTGTAAACACCGACAATAATTAAACTCTATGCTACAGTTTTGTGGAGATGTTAAATCTTGTGGGGGGAGGATTGAGTAAGGTATAGCAGAACGCCAGTAAGCCTAGCTGCGCAAGGAACTAAAACAGGAAGTCATCATAAAACCCAAAACCCCAACCTTTTTCTGGGGGAAACGGGGTTGAGATCAGGTTTACCCTAACCTAAGCCCTGCCCGCTTGTGCGCTACCGGCAGGCTGAGCTTGTTTATTGAAGCCTTGGACCGTAAATCTCAAGGTCTGAGCCCATATTATCCCCTGAACCCCAGACCCTAAACCCTAGGCCCTAAACCCCAGACCCTAAACCCTAGGCCCTAAACCCCAGACCCTAAACCCTAAACCCTAACCCTAGACCCTGGACCCTAAACCCTAACAGGTGCAGGGCAGGTTGCAGGTTCAATTCTTCCGGCCATCCTTGGAAATTATCAGGTTTCTTGTAGCCGTCAAACCGGGGGTTAAGTTAGGGACAGGGCTTGGGTTGAAAATGGCTTCTAGTTTAGGGGGTTAGGGTTTTAGGGCTTTAGGGTTTTAGGGTTTAGGGTTTTAGGGCTTGAAAGAGTGCTGGAGTTCGAGATTTCGCGGCTTTTCGGGCTTGGGTTTCTTTTGGGCTTATCGCGGAAAAACCCCAAACTTAACCCTAAACCCCCAATGAGTGACTTGCACCAGGACTTGAGAAAAGGCGTTAGGGGCGAACTGGTTCAAGCTTAAGGGCTTCGGTAGGATCTCACAAGCCCATTTAGGGCTTAGGGTTTACGGCTGAAGTGCATGGTTTTGGCTTTAGGATGCAGTGACTGCCAATCTGCAAGCCGCGCAAAGACATACTGGTCCTGGTACAGTCCCGTACCGCGTATGCCTTGTAGGTCCAGGTAACTGTATGGTAGCGGTGGTGGTGGTGGTGGTGGTAGTAGTAGTAGCAGTAGTAGTAGTAGTAGTAGTAGGAGGAGGAGGAGGAGGAGTAGTAGTAGTAGTAGCAGCAGCACTAACAACAAAATCAGAAGCGGGAGCAGTAGCAGTAGCAGCAGCAGCAACAGGAGGTTTTCGGGTTCAGGGTTTGGGCTTGAGGGGCCATCTGCCCGCAACTTTCCATCAATTGATGCGCGCCTTCGTTCTGCTTTCGCCGGCACTTCCTCCAGAAGCCATCGCCAGCCTGTCTGTACCAGGAGACGAAGAGAGCCGGTTTCTTCACGGTGCATGTCGACGCTTCGAAACTCATGACATCTTGGCCATAGAACCACTTCTAAACAGCACCTACTTTAGAACCTAAAGGCTGCAAAGAATGTCCACTTTGGCTTGTGTGGAGTCCCAGGGCATAGGCAGGTGCAGGCCCTCGTTTGTAATTAATACCTTTTTATTGCTGTTCCCTTCAGCCGGTAATCGGGGAGCCCGACTGTGAAGTGGGCTATCACCCCAACAAGACTACAAGTTAGGTCTAGGTGGGCTTGAAGAGAGAACCTGCAAAGTGGCCCCCCTGCACAAGTCTGGGGCCTGTGGAGGGAGTTGCAAAGCAACGACAGGTTCAGGGCAGACCACTCCTCCATCCTGACATGGCGATGCACGGCTAAGGGCTTATATAGGCGTTTTACGCTTGGGGCTGAAAGGGTTTAGGGATCAGGGTCCAGGGGTCTCTACTGGTCTAGGTCAATGTTGGCGAACATCTTCGCCGGCTTCTGTAAAAGTCTGCCTTTTCAAGGGCTATCGCACTGGTGGATGTCCACATAGGGTTTGGAAAAGAAGCAGTAGCGCACCCCTGACCTCCATTTTCAATCATGGAGCGTATAAGAGTGTGTATGTATGTATACATACACACACACACACATATATATATACATACACACACACACACACATATCAAACCAGCACCATAGTTCTAAGTAAATTATGGCCCCCTGCTGTACTAGGTTTGTTTTCGCGATCATGACCAAAGGGTGGCGTCACAAGAAGCATTGGTGAGCATTTCGGGGTCTGACTTCTGCTTGCGCTCACCCTGGCATGAGGCCGGTGGCAAGTTCGGAAGTAGATATCTCCCACTATGGCAACAAGCTGAAGACAATGAAGCCCCTAATCAGTCCCTGAACCCGCAGCAACAGACCTTAAAGACTTCCCAGAAAATAGCCCCCCCTTTTGTCCCGGAGCAGCTGAAGTCTCCCTCCTGAAGTCAGCGCTTCCCAGCATCGCCAGGTTCTCCTCCAGAAGGGCCTGGGCCATGGAATTTTGAAGCTGAAAGGCGCTGTGGAGCCCATGAGTTAGGGGTAGGTTTGGGTTTTGGGTTTTGGGTTTAGGGCCATGAGTTAGGGGTAGGTTTGGGGGTTTGAGGGGCCCAAGTATAGGCTTGTGGGTGCGCTTTCAGGCTAGGCTGCAGAGGTGTAAGAAATCAGGAGCCTCCATGCAGACCCCAAGTAGATGGTAGGATCCTTAGTCTGCGGAACCCTTTCGTGACCTCTTCTTGGAGGTTTAAGGGTAGCGGAGGGCAGGTACCTGCCTTGGGTTATGGCCCGATCTCCGATCTGGGTGAAGAAAGCTTTCAAACTTCAGGCCTTGATCGATCTTTGCAGCTCAAAGTACTTTTAAAAAAAGTACTGCCTGCTTTGCACCTCGAGCATACCTACTTTGGGCGAGTTGGGACCCCGGCGAGTTGGAAGGCGACTTCAGTTGTAAAGCTTCTCAGTTGAAGTGTTGGGGCTTCAGGGTGCGGGATGGGTGTGGCAGAAGCAAAGGGGGATCCCTCCAACAGCTTCTGCACAAAACCCGCCGCCCGCTACCCTGCGCTCTGAACCCTCAAACCTGAAGCCTAACTTTAAGCCTTTAGAGCTCCGGTGGAAACACGATCACATCTGGACCTGGATGTGTAGTTGAATAACTCATACGTCACAAACCCAGTAATCATCGCACACAGTCTTCACAACGTCAGCAAGTCTGTGACATGCATTGTCTTGCAGCAAACTTGCTGAGAAGGTGAGCAACACTTCCTTATATGATACACTGTCTACGAACTCTGCGCTGCTTTGACATCCCCAAACCCCAAACCCTAAACTGTAAACCCTGAAACTGTAAACCCCAAACCCCCGAAATAAGCCCTGTAACCCGGAAGCTTCAAAACTCTACAGCTGCCACTTAAAAGCTTTGCCTCGGAATCCACCGGTGAAAGCTGCGCACGCGCAAAGGCGTTGAGGGTGAGGCTCCAATCCTCCAGTCTCTGAACATAGTGGGTTTAGGGTTTAGGGTTTAGGATATAGGGCTTGGGGATTAAGGTTTAAGGTCTATAGGGTTTAGGGTTCAAGGTTTAGGGTTTAGGGTCCCGGAATAATTGGAGAGGGCTTTTGAAGGTCCGTAAGGGCTTGTCAATTTTTTTGGTGGAGTTTCTCAGGAAGGGGCCTTAAAACGTTAGACTAGGGGGGGTTGGGTGTTGTAGTAGAATCCCTCTGTTGTGGGGCCATCAGGAATTACCTCAACTAATTTTGTAGACTCCTACATTGGTCGGTTCAGGATTTGTAAGGGGGGCCAGACTTGAGAGTCAAGCCCTTAACGGGCTGTAGAGATTAGGATTGGGGCTTACGATGTATACAGTCTACAGGGTTCACTGTTTAGGCTCTGGTTGTGCACTTTGGGTCATTGGAGCTTTGCAAAGTGGGCCCGTTCCTAGTGAAGTTGAAACAGGCCGTGTAATAATGAAAGATCTACACCGCTGCATCCCAACATCCCCAGACCCCGAAACAGCAAAAGATAACACCAAACCCCGACAACTTCTGCTTTTCTCCTTGGCGCCCAGGGCATCACCAGCCCAGCCACGCGCGGCTGACTCAAGAAAACGACGGGGCTCTTTGCCTGAGGATGATACCGGATTGCAATCGGGATCTGAGTTTAGGGTTTAGGGTTACTGTGAGGGCCCTGATGGTCAGAATTGGTGGCTGGTTGTCTGATAGTACAATTCTAATCAAGAACCTTCAGGAAGAGTGTTGCTGCTAAGTATTCAGGCTTCATGTCTTACTATACAATATACTATCATATACCATTGTATACCCTAATATACTATCATATACCATAACATACCATAATGTACTATCATATATCATAATATACCATAATATACCATCATATACCATAGCGTGCCCTAATATACTATCATATACTATCATATACCATAATATACCATGATATACCACAACATTCTGTAATGTTAGTTCCAAGGAAGAGATACTCTCACGAGGATCCCCGGCCCTGGTCCCAGAGTGCTGCATTGACAACTCTCAGCCACGGGGCTTTAGTTCCTGGAGTTGGCCTTTAACATTACGACAATGCATGAGGGTGGGGTGGGGTGATGGTGTATCCATGTTGTACATACTTAGGTCTATATGGCAGCTTTTGGGCCCGTGTGTACACAGTATTTAAAGGTACAGGATTCAGTATCGAGGGGCTAGAGTTCTGGGCTTTTTGGGCCTCGTGTTTCTAACGGCTTGTGGGGTTTGTGGTTCGGGGTATGGGGACAAGGAATCGTTGGAGTCCAGAGGGAACGCAAAACCCACGCACCTCGCCTGGAATCTTTGCCAAGACCTGCAGCAGCCGACGCACCTCCGAGGGTCTCTTGTGGGCCTCGTGCACGCTACGCGTGGCTCTGCCACAAGAGGCTAGGGCAAGGGGGGTGGGTACCAATGTGACAAAAGGAGGCGCCCAGCACCGACGTGAACCCCAAAGCCCTGAACCATAAGCCCGAAAGTATGGCGTTGAGCAGCCAAATGTGCAATGTTCTGAACGGTAACTCGAGTTGCTGTTTCCTTGGATGCTTTCCTCCTGCCAGATTGAGCATCAACCCAGAATTCCTAAACTAAACCTCAAACCCTGCGGAAACACACGACAGCTTCTATCCTAAACCAAAACTTCTTCGATGTGTGGCTTGCCTGTGAGCTCATACCTTAACACTCAACGAAAAACCTGTAGCTCACACCCTGCGCCCAAAACAATGGGAAACCTCCTACGAGTTGTCACAGAAGTGTAGTGACCCTGAACCCTAAACCCTACTGAGCCAGGAAAAATAGTGTGGAACTCATATAGGGGCCTTCATAATCAATCAGGCTGGAGTTTGGGGCTATCATGTTCTACCCTATTCTAATATTTAGAATAGAGTTTGGTGGTGCATACTGGTATTAAGGGCATTATTTTGAATGCTATCCTCAACGCTGCAACTCCACCGACGACCTCCGTGCGTCGCGCCTCGGCAGCCTGCACCAAGATGCCCACGCTGTGAGACAGCACCTGGGAGGACCTTGAGGAAGACTTTAGGGTTTATAAGGTAGGAGCTAAAGCTGTATATAGGGGGTTTAGCAGTTCTTCGTCGGTTATGGGCTTAAGATTCTCCAAGCGTTTAGGTGCAACAAACCTTCAGTTGGTTTGGTGTTGGTTTAGTGCCCCTCAGGGTCCACCAACTTATGTCCATATACGGCTGAGGTTCGGCGATTAGGTTTAGGCACATGTACTTCTCTGTATACTTATATGCACACAAATCTCTGTCTCTCTCTCTCTCTCTCTCCCTCTCTCTCTCTCGTTCTTGAGCTTCCTTATTTGCATATCTCTCTCTCTCCCTCTCTCCCTCTGTCCATCTCTTGCTCTCTCTCAATCTATCTATCTCTCTCTCTCTCTCGATACTTGCTGTTACTTGCACCTCTCTCTCGCTCTCTATCTCTCTCTTTCTCTTGTGTTGGTGGCACCTATAGAATCTATCGCTCTCTCTCTCTCTCTCTGCCTATGTAGTCCTTCCATTCCCTGAACCAAGAACCCCCAAAAAGCAACCAATGAAAAATGCAAACCAACAAACTCTTGCTAAATGTGCCGAGCCTGCCATTGTGGAGGAAGGCAACTGAACGGGCGATGCTGAGCAAAGCCTGTCGGAGGTATTCACAGCAATTCTACAGGGCCCATAACCCCAAGCCTTTCCATGCTGTAACTAAGGTACCGCACTGAAAATCCGACACTTGCCATCACAGGGACCCCCCTAAACCCCTAAACCCCAAACCCCTAAACCCTACTTCGAAGAACTTGCCTTCGATGTGCAGGATTCATGAGGGGCGTTCGGGCGGAAGGCTTTTTCAGGTTCCCTGTTGGGCCCACATTAAAAATGATCATTTTCAATCCTTATTGGTTTGGGGCTTAGGGTTTAGTGCTTATTGTAGCAAAAATGTAACATTGTATCCAACAAACACCCAGTTTTTGGGGGTTTACGATCCAAGGGCACAGGGCTTCAGCAAAGGATCGTTGTGGCGCTAGCATGGGACCCGAGCCGGAAGCTACAAAAGCTGTCTTCTTCCTGGGTTTAGGGCTTAGGGTTCAGGGTTTAGGGTCTAGGGTTCAGGGTTTACGGTTTACCTTCAGTTTGTGGCTGTGGCCCATTTCAACTAAAACAACCAAACCGCAAATGGCAGTACCTACTGCAACCGCTTTCGTCCCCAACAAGTGCCTCTGTCCCCAACCCACTCAGCAAGTCGAGTCCGAACACAACCGAACTGCAAACATCCTGCACTTTGCACACGGAACAGCCTTCCTGCTGCCCTCCGCTGGAGATCCGTTCAAAATCCTAGACAAGAATCGGGACCAGAGATCAGCGTGACATAATCCGACATTGATGGTGACATGTAACATGGGGGGGCTGTTGCGGATGCCTCCAAGTCGACTCCTTCAGCGAGCACCCGCGCCAAGTGTGCACCCAACGCCTTTCGGAGAAAAGGCCGATGCTTGCAACCCTCAGAGTCATAAAAGGCTCCATTGATAGGGGATCCTAAACAAAAAGGATCTCTTTCCATTCCTCAGGAGGCAATCTCGCAAGCTCGACCCCTGATAGTGTCCAAATGCGCAGCAGTCATGCACATGGACTCACTCCAAAACATCCAATTGCAGCAGCCTCATGACCCCAAATGCAGCAGAGTTTGCATGCCTGCAAGCACAAAACCCGAAACAATGTTGCAGAACTCACATGCGCCTGTTGTACCTCCTCCGGAGACGTGCGGACGCTCGCACAACCTCAAGAACACCATAAGTTGCTGTTTCGCCTTAGACCTGAGTGTAGGGCATGAAAGCAGCTTTAAAGGCCCAAACAGGGCAATAAACTTCTTGACTTAGTCTTCATTGTTTACACATCACTGTCTGTATATGACTGTATGGGTTGGTCCTGCGAACACATCCGTGTATCTGCAGCAGGTTTGCTTCATGTGCTTAATACCGTCCTATCACCGAGATGCATGGCCTGGAACAGATGTATCCTCAAACCTACAGCCAAGGATGAGCACACACCTGAAGCCGTAAGCCCAAATGCCTCTACCACATGTCCAAGTGAAACGACAAGGAATCTTACGGGGTAGGTGAATACCAGAGCGATAGGGGGAAGAACGCTCTGCCTGAACCTTACCATTGGGTTTCTGGCATGCAGCCACATGTAATTAGGGCATAGGTTTACCCTGCGGCCAAGGGTCCAAGTAGGTATTACTTACAAACTTTAGAGCCCAAAGCTCTTCGCGCCGCGTGGAGGTTAGGGTGTTGGGTCCCCCGCACCCCTCCAGTTTCCAGTTGGCTTGCCGCCATGTCCTTCTGTTGAAGCACAATGCGCGTTGTAGCGGGATACTGTTCCTTAAGCGCCCCGAAACTCTCATGAACCTCTATAGCTGGACACTGCTCCTGAAACCCGAAACCAAGCCCTTCATTTGTTTAATTCGTCACCAACCCTAAACCCTAATAACCCGAATTCGGCAGTCAGGGCCCTGATTGCAGCCCGGAGGCTGGCCAGGAGACGCTGCAGCTCCAGCGACGACAGCTCCTCTGACATAAAAGGCGCAGTTCCATGAAACATCACGGGTTTCGGGGTTTAGGGTTTAGGGGTTTAGGGCTTAGGGGTTTAGAGGTTTAGAGTTGGGTCTAGGGTTTAGGGGTTTAGCGTTTAGAGTTTAGGGTTTGTTTAGTATAGGGTTTAAGGTTTAGGGATTTAGGGTTTAGGGATCATAGGCGTCGCGGCTCGAGCACTATTGGTCCCTCGGGTCCTTAGGGTATTCCCGGCCCCAGCGCTCTCGCCATAGAGCGCGCTTGCCTTCTCCTTCCTGCGGAGGGGCGTGGTGGACACAGTTTCTACTTTGCCAGGGGCGGCCCTGGCTTTCGGTGGCCTGAGCCACCTACTGGATTCTGCTTCTGGGCAGGTCTGGTCTTCCTCACGGAGTACGCTGCCTCCGGCCGTCCTCTGTTGAGAGGTTATTCTCCACCACATATCAGAGCACGCTGCCTTCGGCCGTCCTCTGGTTGTGGGTAATCATATACATGGGCAAGAGCCAACCTTATCTGCTGGTTGGTCTCTTGTTTCTATTTGGGATATTTCTTGTGTGGATTGGGGGTGCACCCCACCATTCGGCGCCCTCGCAGCCCCGGTTGGCATCGGCGCGCGAGGCGCCGACGAAGCAAAGCCAGGCAGCGGTGTCGCAGGTCCAGTGGCTCAGCAGCGGATTTAGCTCTGCTTCGATCGCATCACGGGAGCATGACGCCCAAGCCTGCCCCGAAATCGACTGGGAAAGGTACCAAGACTGGCAGTGGGGATACTCCAAAGGCTCCCAAGTCGCATGTGGAATTTGGACTACCTCCAGCTGTCGTCACTTCTCTGCAAGCGATTACGTCTCGAGCCACTCAAGGATTATGGCATTCAGACCAGCCTGCGACTGGCGAAGTGACGGCGGAACAACAAGCTCAACGCCGGGCCAATCTGATCCGGACCCTGTCGCGACGAATTACAGGCAATGTCAAAGCCAAAACGGAGCTCAAGGATGCCTTGAACCAATGGTTTATTCAGTTGTCCCAACATTTACAGGGACTCACTGCTCGGGTATCCGCCATCGGGCAAAAGATCGACGAGGACCTGCAAAGTGCCTGCGACGACATGCTTGCGGGCTTGGAGGCTCGCAGCTCCTTGTCAACGGCCGATCAGGTTTCGCATGTGCGGTCTTCCTTGGGACCAGTATGGCAACCGCCCCAGGAGACGGCTATCCTGGAGCTTGCGGCAGGCCTTCGAGCCTTGGGCACGGTGGCACTGCCGGCACAGTCGGCTGTGGGCACGCTTTCAGCCCCTGGCAGACAGCTTGGACCGTTCATACCTGGACATGCGGGCCCTCTATGTGGCGACGGCGGCACGGGATCGGAGGTGAGCTTTGGAGCTGGCTTGCTGGAGGCCGCAGCGGATGTCCCCATGCACGCAGCCGAACCAGTTGCGGAGACACCGCGACCTACCCGCTGGAAGCGACGGAGTGGCGGACATACGCATCGTCCGTCGAAAAGCCCACGCAGAGAACAGCAGCACCTTGGCCCTCTATGTCCACGGGCTTCACTCCCGAGAACATACGGCCTGTGGCGAGCACCGAGATGACCACGGACAGTCCCATCACCCCAGCGGGGGACAGGCAACCGAGCCTAGATTGGCCGGCGGCGTGGGCCAAGCTTGCGGAGTTTGCTGCGGAAAATGGTGCCGACATCATTGGGGAACTGTGCGTCTCACCCGAACAGGACGCGGCTATCCCTCTTGTGCACAATGTCGATGTGGAAGAGGACACAGTTTCCACTTCCAACGAGGCATGGGCAGCAGTGCTTGCATTTGTCGGGACGCCAGATCCGGCGATGGTGCCGGCTATGTGTGGCAGAATGCAGGATGTTCTCAACCGCCTCAGGCTTTGCCCCACTGCGCTTCCGCGAGTTCGTCAGGGCTTGGTTCTCCTAGCTCAGGCGACATTGGGCAACGTCCTCGACCCGTTCAGCTTCGCACCGGCCACATGCCAGGAATGGCTTTACCCAGCAGCCTTGCTGGAACATGGGACCCCTTTACGCGGGTACTTGGCCTCTTCTGCTTCGTCGTCATCTGTGGTGCAGGTTTTGCTCTCGCAGGGATGCCCGATGGCCCAGATTGGAGAAGACGACGCAGACATCAGCGAGCTCCTTTGAAACCACGTGGTTGTGCCACACTCATGTACATAGGCGCTCTTTTCAGCTCCAGTGTACATAGCTGTAGGCGAGCGCGCGACTCCTGTCCTCTTCCATGTCGCTTGATCTTGGCCACTGTCGCTCGTTGGGGAGCACTTGCGAACGGGGTAGCTGGAGCCGTCCGAGACGTGAAGCCTTGTGTCCAGGAACCGCTGTTTGGCGGCCGTCACCTAAGGTGTTGCCGCTCGAACCGGGCTAGACGCCAGGACGGAGCTCACCGCCCTTCCAGCAGAACAGCCTTTGTGTTCATCTGGCTCATATGTACTCCCACCACCGGTGCGGTGCAGATTTGGCAGCATGGAGTTATGGCAGGACAGCCTGTGTTCACTACGGGCGGGGTACCTGCTGCGCATTCCGCCAGTGATCTAGGACCTGTGCAGTCCCCCGACACCCCGTGTGTTTCCCCATTTGCGTATCGTAATACGTATCCTCTACGGACGGTAGGGGTGTTCCAGCCGAACTGCCCGGAACAGCCCACCATTCTTCAGGCTGACATCCGTATGCAAGGTCCACTATTTGAGCTTATGCTGTGTCGGGCCTTGGGCCTTCAGCGTAGCGAGTGGAATGTGCGCCGGCTCTCGTCGTCCCTCCCGTCTTTGCCCACTGAGAAATATGTTTTGTCACCTGTCTCTCAGGCCTGGTTCCTGGTGCATGTTCCGGTCGATCTCAGGCCACTCGGTGGCGCGATATGCATGGTCGAGGCCTGTAGGTGGGCGCCGTGTGGTGACGCGGCGGTTCTGGCAGTTCACGCCGCCAACATACACTTTCAGGGGGGTTTTGTGTGCCGCACTTCACAAGGGTGGTTTACCTCTGATGCCTTGTTGGGGTTATTGCCACATGGTGATGCATTTCAGGTATGGCCCATTAATCAGGTCCCGTTGCCGATGTCTGGCGCTGGGGATCGCTCCTTGTCGCTCTCCGGTTCCTTTGTTGACAGGTTTGGCACCAGCTTGAGTTACCCTGCCCCTGAGGAACTTGCTTACCATGAGCTCAGCGGTGCCAATGCGGTTGTTCTGCAGCCCCACGGCTTTGTATACCTAGGGGTTCCCTCCTTTGCCGATGAAGGTGTAATCCGCCAGGCTGCACTTGCATCAGTTCATCATGCGAGACAAACAGCTGAGCCAGCATATTGCATACGTGTTATGCCGCCTTTAGACTGCCTCCCGGCAATCCAATTTGTTGTGACGGACACACAAGATGGAATGGTACCGGGTCTTGTCGACCTGCGGCCTGTCCATGGCGGCATAGCGGTCATAGAGGTAGCTCCGCATACCACTCCAGTTGAAAGGATTGCAGTCGCTGTTCGCCGTTATGGGGAACCTGTCGCAGCTAGGCCTCTTCACATGCAACTTGCCAGAGGACATGCACATGTGCTCCACCGTGGTTATGTTGTTGATGCCAATACGCCGCTCCATGTTGAGCTTCCGGCGGCTCTCAGCAACCCTCAACCCCAGGTGGTGTTTCTGACGCAGATGCCCACACTCTGCCGCGGCCGCCTGAGCCAGGGTCCTCCCAGGCGCAATCGTCCAGTGCTCCACATGGTCATTTTCTTGGCATAGTAGTACTTAGATGGGCTGGTGGTTTGGT
>CAJNJA010008325.1:4747-15521 GCA_905231915.1 Symbiodinium necroappetens
GATAGATAGATAGATAGATAGAGTGGGTGGATAAGCCGCACACACAAGAAGACCACATATTTTAAAAGCCAAGTGGCAGAGCCGAAGATCTGCTTGCAGGTCTCCACATACTTGTTCCGGGCCTCCTGCATCGAGCTTGGGATTCGCGTCTAGGCTTCGGGGCTCCGTTGGGGTTTAAGGTTTAAGGATTCAAAGATATATTGTTGGCACAACCGGGACCATATGCAGCCTGCTACACAATCATTTAAGGGATCGGTTCTGAGGGCCCGGATCTACAGCAGCAACACAATGCTTCCAATGCACTGCAGAAGTGACTCAAGACATCACTGGACAGAACACTTCACAACATGCCACACACGTACCATGCACTGCAGAAGTGAAGCTGAAAAAGTCTGGCCTCCAAGCGTGCACGTTTTTTCTCTGGGCCATCCTGGGCGGTCTCCGGCCTCAGAATCAAGGAGGACATGTATGGAGACTGCCATATGCATTCCACTCCGAGAACATGTTCCATGACACTGGTTTTTCATCCAAAGAACGGAGCCATGGGAACATCATCGCCCTGGCCAGCCTCCGTCTTGCACTTTGGAGGCGAGGGAAGGATCCTCGATCGGAAGTAATCAGCATGAGTCAAGGCGAAGGTTGAATGCAGATTGGGGACTTTGACTTCAGTGCATCCAACTTCTGCCGATGGCTGGACCTCGTTTTGCGGTTGAGCTGCATTATGGAGTAGATTGGGGCAAGCATTCATGCAAGGCGAAATCAAAGAACCTAGCAGCTTAAAGCCCAGTAGCTTGGATCGGTTGCTGAGGCCCCGCATGCGGCTGCATCCGCGTTTCAGTATAGAAGCCACCAGGCTTTGGTCCACCTGGGTGAAGTGGTGGCAGCAAACCATCACCTCGAAAGCACTTGACATCAACTGCACACCGGAACCCCGCGAGAATCAACAATGCACAGACAAGAACCACAAGCCTTTTAATCCAAGAATCAGCCAAGTCGAAAATGCGAGCGGCGGGAGTCTTGCTGATGCCAAGCTTGCCTTAAAGTGCTATGCACGTCGAAAGAACCAGCACAAATGTGCCCGGACTCAAAAGAAGCACATGATAAGTCTCCTACCAAAGCAGTCATACAGCTTGTCCAAGGCCGGAGTCAGCATGGTGTCCACGTAGTCGAGGGGCAGCTGCAGCGTTGGATTGCAAAAGTTTGTCGCACCTTCCCAGACATTGTTGGCACCTTCATTGATTTCTGATGGAAAGGCAAAGCATCAAAAATCGACACATGCATCATGAAGTTGCACATAACATTAGTGCAGATGCGGCTCATGTGGCCCCTGCGAAGAGAGGCTTCAGGGCAGTCGCCATCTCAGTCGCCAACTGCATACGGGGACACTTGAAATGAAGAGGCAAGACCACTTTGGTATGGAATCCACTGTGCTTTCACGTACGGAGATCGAAACCGGCCTTGGTGTCCGTGACCTCCTCGTCCGAAGTTAACGTGTCCTGATTAAGATGAGTGAGATCAAAAAGGTTCTACATGATGCAATGGCTGATCATTACTTGAAGTCGAGCCTCAACTCCATCCTCAGAGGTCTCCGGCCCTTTGCTCGAGGATGCCATGGCAGCACGACAGAGGAATGCACCTAGCAACCTAGAGCACTATATATGCAGCTCTATCTAACCTAAGTTCACCTAAATTATGGCCAGTGCCACTGGTGTGACGTACCAAGCCTGTGCCTCGCACTATGTATGCTTGCCTGCACAGAAAAGATAATCCAGGGAACGAAGAGTCACCTGGATGCAGTGGTTGGGGCATGAAGTGTTGCATGCTCCTGATGCAAGGATTTAGAATTTATACATTTGCAAACGATGTTTGCAAAGGTATAATGCAAAGGAAACTCATGAATATGGTTGTGTGCATGTGCATGTGTATGTCCCTGGTCTACATGCGTGTGTGTGTGTGTGTGTATATATATATGTATACATACATACATGTAGAATAGAATACCATTCTCCAGATGTCAATCTATCTAGAGAATGAAGAAATGCAGCTATGTGGAGTAGTACTGCCCCGTACTAAAAAAAATATATGCATCTACTGGGAGAGCCACCACGGTCGCACAGGTGGGGGGGGTGGGTTGACCAAAAGTCGGGAGGGGGGGGGTCTTTTGGTGGTCGTGCACCCTGCGGGGGGGAGGTGATCGGTGGTCTCGCGGGGGTGATCGGTGGTCGCGGGGGGGGATTGATCTTCGCGAAGGGGTTCGGCTTCGGCTTGGGTCGAGTGAGGCCCGGACCACTCAGCTTGCCCACGGGGTACGGGCTGCTGGGCCTGGGGCGAGTGATCCTTTTGGGAACCTCCCCACCGTAAAGCCGGCCCGCGGGGAGACCAACCGCTCCCAGCCTAACTGCTAGAGCAGCTCGAAGCTCTTCGGTACCGAGCAGCTCGACCGGGCTGGGATACCGAAACGAATCCTCAGACACCGATCGATGCGACCCCGAGCTACGACGATGCGATCGCGACCGCGAGCGACGTCGAGAGCCAGAAGTACTGCTGGAGCTCGCACTGCGACGATGGCTACGGCGACTATGGCTGTGCTCACGATGCTCCTGATGCTGCCCCTCCTGCTCGCCCTGATGCTCAGGATGACCCCCCTCCTCTTCCTCACCAGCGGGCTCAGGATGACCCCCCTCCTCCTCGTCACAGGCGGGGCTGGTCGGCTCCTCCTCCCCACCGCTCGCAGGGGTTGTCGGCGACCGTGGAGGCTCACCCGTCATCTATATATAAATGCTATAGAGCAGCTAGAGGTTCATCATCATTAAAAAAANNATATATATACATATATATTTGAGTAATCATATATGATAAGTATTGTTGTAATATATAACAGACATGCAGCATGAGAACACAAACACAGCGGCACACAACATGCACACCAGCACTCAAACGACATGTACTGCTGCATGCACAACTGATGCAAAAACCAGGCTGTGGGCGCACCGCTCTGCAAGGCCGCATGGATCAGCAGCAGACGTCTTCTGCTGCTCAGCTTGGAAAGCATGCATGTTACACAGGATATGCTAAGTTTAAACCATTGCTTCCTCAGCTAATTGCCCAGATGGCGGCCCTGAGGGCCGGTGATCAATCACAGAATAACGGAGTTTGCCACCTAGAGGACAACAATATTTTAAGCATGCACTGCAGTACGACCCATGTGGTGTTGCTTGCTGTTCGACCATGCCCTGCAACCAGAGGTGTTCAAGTGCTGGTGTTCCCTGTGTCTCTGTCTTGCTTCTTCCACGACCTATGTGTGCATGTTCACCTAAAGCTGAAGACAGAAGCTCGGCACGGCACTGCTAACCGCAGAATGCTTGCATGGTTCCCTGTCTAAATTAACATGCAGGCATGACATGATCCTACCTGATATATTCTACCATTGGTATTCATTACCAATGGTAGAATTCATGAATTTGCGGATATTCTACCATTGGTATTCATTACCAATGGTAGAATTCATTTTCCTACCTGATATATTCTACCATTGGTATTCATTACCAATGGTGGAATTTTGCAGGTCTTGTCGAAATGTTCTCGACATTAAGAGAAAATTTCGACACTTCCCATGCATGATCATGATTTCATTGTTAGAACCCATCATGAAAACGTCGAAATCATCATGAAAACCGTGCAAATGTCAACATGCATCGTGTTATTTGTTCAGGGCCCCCCAAAAAAACTGACATTGTCTTTTTTTTTTCTGGAAAAAGTGACATTGTCAGTTTTTTTTGGAAAAAATTGACAACGTCAACTTTTTGGTCAAACGTAGGTTTTTTTTTGCGACATTGGCCTCTCCAGGAGGTTTGAAAGGTCGCTCCGGATGGAGGTGACCTCGTATAGTGCCTCGTCTAGGCTCCATCCCGAAGACACCAAAGAACCTATCGTCCCCCAGATCTTGCGGTCAGCCGCAAGTAGCTCCTGCGTGGTAGGCCCGCGTAGGCTCCCGTCGGCTAGGTCTGGCAGGGCTAAGTCTAGGACTCTTTTGTCAAAGGCTTTGAGATTATTTAAATGGGCCGCTCCGCATAAGGCCCAGGCGTTTCTATATACGGTCTGGATTCTCGACAGCCAGCTGGCCGCTAGGCGCAAATGGGCAACCGGCAGTTCCGGCGTGTCGTCGTAGAGGGCTGAGGCTAGCAATTGGGCCTCGGTGCGCATAGGCTTGGAGGATTTAGCCTCCATGATCTCCGTATATTGTTTAGAACTTAAGCGGAATTGCCAAGGGATCCAGCGGATCTTTTCCGCTGGCTTGAGGCTGTGTTGCACCAGGCTGAGTAGGCGGATACTCGGCATGGTGTCATCGTCCAGGAGTTCTCCTGGGTAGTTGAGCTTAAAGTCGTTAACTCATTCTTGGGCTGCCTCTGGACTAAGCTTAGGGGGTAGGCTCTCTACCCAAGAGGCGGGCGATGCGGCAGGATAGCGGATTGGAGGCTGGGCTGCTGCTGGGCCTGGTGTGGCGGCTCGGCCGGCTGTTGACTCAGGTCATGGGCAAACCTTAGGGCTTTCCGGAGCTTGGCTGCGTGGATCCCATGGAACTGGTCCGTGGATCCCATGTCGCTCAGATCCGATTCCGATAAGCCCGAAAGAAGGGTGTCGAGGCTTCGCAAGTCGGGAAAAGCATAGGCGAAATCATCCACGGTTTCGAGTCCCTTGAGGGCCAAAGCGTGGGCCAGCACGTCGTGGACCCCGTGGTCCTTGAAAAACTTCTCCAGCTCCGTGGAGGAATCGACCACTGACATGGCTAGCTACGACAAGAAACTGATGTTTAAACGGCTGCAGTTGGGAACAGGATAACCGCGGCTAGGCAAAGTGAAGCGAAGGCAGCTGCAACGCTCTTTGTCTGAGGCTAGGGCATCGCGTCCAATAGTCTGTAGCAAGCCTTCCGCTTGCAGAAAAACTGAGGCAGGGGACGGGCAGGGGAGAATGCCGCAGAGGTCTTGGACGCTCTTGTCTCCGCCTTCACGGCAGGCATGAATCACTCCCCAAGGGCCATTGCGGAATAGGCTGAAGGTGGACAGCTCGGGTGTCTGGGTAGGCTCCTGGTCGAACTCCGACTCGGATGAGCTTTGGGCCTGGTTGGCAAATGTCGTCCTCTGGTATATGCGTCGGCAAGTGCTGGGTCTGGTGACCGGACTTTGGTTCTCGAGGTGCCGGCGATTCCGTACGGGCAAGCTGCTCGATATCGGCTTCTCTAGTGTAGACAAACCGAGAGACCCCCTCGCCGAATGATGAGACCTTGTAAGATGGGCTAGGCTGAGACCTGTCCACGTGGAAGGGAGGCTCTAGGGTCGGAGGTTGACCCTCTCTGGCTATGGGCCTGGCTGGCCTCCAGCCCTGCGAGCAGGCTAGGCAGATCTGCTTTTGTAGGTCTAGGGCTAGGATGGTGTCATCTCGGCTGACAGTTGCACGCTTGGGCTCTTGTGGTGACCTTCATGTTGCCTGGCCTCTTCGGCTGCCCTAACTTGGGCCCTGCCAGCAGGCAAACCTTTAGGCTATGTAATGTGAAGGCTCGGGCTTCGTCTGCTGTGACAGGGACCGGCTTGGTAGCGTCCTGCCACGGAATAGACAGAAAGTGTCGCATCGCGGCTAGGCTTTGGCTGTAGGACATGGGCTTCGAGTAGATGGAGGAGGGTCGTGATAGGCCTCCCAGGTTGGTAAGCACAGGCAGGATGAAGTCTGGGACGACTGATGAGCCTAGGGCTAGCTCCGTGGCGATCCAGGCTGATTGCACGGCCTGCAGGAATGGTAGGACCCAAAGGGTCTCCAGCGATCTGCCCGATAGGCCATGAAGCGTTACCGCGAATGGTTGGCCACGCTTGGTGGTTTTGGTTTGCCAACACACTCCTCTCAAACTGGACCCTGTGAGGGATAGGCTATTTAGGCGTATTCGTAGGTCCCCAAACCTAAGACCCCCGTGCAGGGCCAGCAAGAGACCACCAAGTAGGAGGCGTAGGTCCTGTGGGCAATGTGGGCTGCAAATATACTTCTCCCACAACGGCTAGAGGCAGGGGCAGAGCCTCCTTGCGGTCGGTGGTAGGCTGTGTGAGGAAAGCTTTAATCAGGCTTGCTTGCAGGAGGGGCTGGAGGATGGGTATGTCGGCGTTCCCCATGAGAGGGCCTTCAGGGTAGGCCTGGGGCCGATTTTGCATACTTCGCGGTCTTCTTCTAGGCTGTTCTCACATGCGTGGAGGTCAGCCAGAAATGCAACATCAAGCGAAGTGAGGGTCCGATTACTGAGGCCTAAGAAGTCCAGGAACTGCTTGGATGCTGCCAGGTAGCGCTCTAGGGTGCCCGCCGTATATCGCTCTAGGCTTTTCTTGATAAGTGTCTGTGGGTACTTGGAGGCTTCTAGGCTTAGCTGGAACCCTGATGAGCAGCAGTTCCTGCCATTCGTGCATGCACGCATCCCTTCGGCTGATCTCGTGCGATGATCAGGAGACGTGTCCCCGCGGCTCCTCCCCTCGCACATGGGACAGGGGCAATAGGCGATGCTGTTCTGTGGTGGAGAGGGCAGGTCCTTCTCCCGTTGTAGCAGTCCTGGGCCCCGGCTTCGGCTTCGCGCTCGGAACCTCTTGACGATGCAGACCGCCTGAGTGTTGGCATGGACTGTGTGTCTCTACCGGCTTGGGCGTCTTGGCTGGGGAGGCTTCCACCTCTGGGCTCTCTGAGCTGCTCCCATGTATGTCGTCGAGGCTGGGTGCCGGCGTGGTGAAGGACCCGTCCTGTGTGATGTCCTCGATCTGGGCTACGTCTGACCATGAGAGAGGCTGGCTAAAAGATAGGCTGGTTTCACTTCACGACTTCTCCGGAGAGTTAAGGTCTGACATGGCTGAGGCGTGTCGAAGCGTGAAGAAGAGTTGTCCCTGGATGTCACTCCAGGCTCCTGGTCCCTTCGAAGGCTGTCCTGTCGGCGGGACATAAAGACACGCAAGCGTCTAAGGGTGTGCAGCTCAGGATACTCGCGGTCCCGTATTTGTGCATGGGCTAGGCCAGAGCGCTGCCTGCTAGGCTAGGCGACGCAGATCGACGACTGGGCTAATCTGCAGCCACCGCCTCTGGTAGGCTGTGAAATTTCCCACTCAAATGGGCTACGATTTTTGTCGAGGTATTCTTTGCATCTGCTGCAAAGATGGCTTTCGTGGTTGTCATCGGTCTCAGTAGAGTTGGCTCGGATGATTCGTCCGCATGCACTGTGAAATGGGCAGAAGGGCTCCTTGGAACATGGGAGTAGGCATCGCATCTTGTTGTCATTGTCGAGATAGTAGGCTCTGGCGTAGGCTGGGCCAAGTTTGTAGGTCTCAGGCAGCACCATTCCTGGTAGGGCGATGCAACCTCGCAGCGGGCGAGATGGCACGCGGGGGGCTAGGCGAGGCCTCTCCAGAAGGATAGGCTTGTCCGGCGCCGGGATAATGTCTCCCTTGCGCCCGCGGACTAGGAAGCTTGGTCGCTTGGCTCGGGCAAGCGGGCGGGAGGGAGGGCCTAAGCCTCTCGGGTTGCAGTTTCCCGTGCAACCGTGGTACCAGAAGCGGCCACTGTCTGGAAGAGGTAGGATCTCCCGGATATAGTCCTGGTCAGAACTGGAGGCATCTGCTGGGTTAGGCTCATCTTGGGTAGGCTGTGAGTGGCACGTGAGGCTGATAAGATCCTGAATCAAAAAGATAGGCCACCCGGATAGGCTGCAGCCTCCATCCTGGTAGTACATTGTGAACCACCAGCCGTCAACTTGGGCTGGATTGGTAGGCGGGTTGCCTCCGAAATAGCAAATCCATGGGCGTCGGTCCCAGATCATGCATTTGAGAGGCTGTGGATGAGGCGTACTGAATGTAGGCTGAGCTCTCCTGTCCAGTACGTTCTGGTCGAAGAGGTAGGGCTTCGTGAAGGATCCAGGCTGGACTAGGGATTGGAAGACGTCAACGTCGAAGGCTTGAGTGGGTAGAGGCTTGTAGACGGCAGCGCGGTCGGCAGTGGAGAGATCTGGAGCCCCGTCGCTGGATGAACCTGGTTGGCCCCAGGGCAAGTGCTGGCTGGACGGATGCTGGGGTGCCTGGGACTACTTCGCTGGAGTGGTCTTATTGGCAGGCTCGGATTCCTTAGGCAAAAATTTCTGGGACTCTGGCGGACGCAAGTGTTGCTGGGGCGGTGGTGTCGGCTTTGGCTCCTGCGGGCCGGGATCTTTGGGCTGCACAGGAACCGAGGGCTCCTGTTGTGTTTTAGGCTCTTTGGGAGCCTTAGGCTTGGATGCGGCTGACATCGCCTCTTCTTGTTCGGTGGCGTCTGCCCACGAACCTTTCTTGGTGGACTTAGGCGGAGGGCTGGTGATGGGGTTGGTGTTGGCTTTAGGCTGAAGTGCCCCCGAGGCTTCTGCCGCCACCAAGTTAGGCGGTCTCGCCTTTTCCTTAGGCTGGCTCCGGGCTGAGGGAGGCTGTTTGGGCGCATCCACCAACTCGTTGCAGAAAGAGGCTCGGGGGACTCGGACATCGTCAGGCAAGAGGTCCCAGTACGTCCAGTCGCATTTGGTCCGATAAATAGGCTTGAAATTCAGTGCTGCACAGAGTTCCTGCCTATTGAGATGTCGCTGATCCCCGGGCTCGGCGTCGCGGTATAGGCAATCAGGCATCATGCTGCTGGCAATTTGCCCTTTGAGGGTCGGTCTGTGGCTTCGCCAAAAATGTTGAATAGGCGAGTGTCGGGCTTAGGCAACATCCAAGGATCTTGATCCGGGCTTGAAGAAGTGGGCTCAGAGGTAGTCTCTCCCCGAGGAGGCTGCTGAGAAGAAGAGGCTGCAGCTTGGGCTGTGAGGTCATCGTCCTGCCAAGGTATCTCAGGGGGTATATATCCCGAGAAAAAACTGTCTTGGCCGGAATACCATTCTTGCTGCGCTAAATATTCTTGGGAATGGGGCTGTTCAGGGCGAGGCTCCTCCGGGATAGGCGTGGTCGCCGGGTTATTCTCCGATGCGGGCTGGCCGCTAGGCTCTGGAGATGGATCGGCAAACGTAGGAATAGCTGCGCCCATCGTGCGGGCCTGCTCCAGCAATTCCTGCTGTTCCGGCGCTAGTAACTTGATCCAAGCGCGGAGGGCTTCTTTGGCAGAAGGAGCTGAGGCCATGGCCAATGTGGCCAAAACTCTGAGCCAAGATGTAGCTGTACATGGTGTTAAAGCTAGGCCGCGTCAGCAAACAGAACGACGTGGTGCTGATGCGGGCAGTGCAGACCGAAGTGTCTGGGCAAATGAAACAATGCTTCCGTCCTGAGGCTGGATCTGGTGGCGGCCGTCGTCCCTGCCGAGGGCAAAAGGAAGGCCACCAGTTTGCTAACGATCGAAGGAAAAGCCGGCCTGCATAGCGTCAGCCTGGGCGAGGCTGACTTGCCAAATACGCTCCACAGGAACAACGTAAAACAGGCGCAGGGCTATAATTTTGTAGGCTGTGTCGAAATCTGAACCGTCTAGCAGTGGGCCTTGGTAAGAGGCACATCTAGGGCCTGCTCGGTAAAATAATGGGCAATTGTAGGGAATGATTGCTGCAAAGTAACGAGTAGGCTTGCTAGGCGGGAAAGAGCCCTTGGTAGGCTGGTACGTATGGCGTCGACTTTGGACGACATATAGGCCCAAGGCGATATTAGGCTACGTAATCTTTGGCTATCAGAGGCGGCACGATGATGATGCCACAAGGCTTGCTGGGCCCCGGAGCGCTCCGCTTCCAGGACCCTGACACGAAGGTCTAGGCTGCGGAATCGGCTGATCAGTTGCTGAAGATCCACGGCTGGTGCCGGAGGCGTGCCGTCCGGATGAAAATCTAGGCTTTCGGAGGCATAGGCTGGATCGGAGGCCGAGGCTGGGTCGTCAAGGGCCGAATAGTCGTGCGTCGTGCTCAAATGCAAGAGGGCCTGATAGGCCTGCGTTCAGCCGCTGCCACTGCGACAGCTGGGAGGCCGCGCTTCCTGTGGGTAGGCCTCTGTTAAACTGATAGGCAGGGCTGTTGTGTGAATTGGGCCATGGCGACCTCATCGAACGATCTTGGGCTCGAGGCATGATAGGCTAAATGGGCTAAAGTACTTGGGCCCGAAACGTGGAGCCGAAATGCTAAAACGAGGGGCCAGTAGACAGTCCTAGCTGACATAAGCAGTTGAGGATACGACTCATCGCTAAGATGGATTGGCCATCTTCAGCCTGGGGTAGGCAAAGGCTCGTCTGAGGGCAGTCTCATGGCTGAGGCTGAGGCCTGCTCTTTGATGTAGTCGTGGCAAGCCCTGTTACAAAGGACCACTTGCAGCCACTCGTGGTGGCTTAGGCAAAGGAGAGTCCAAGCGCAGGCTTGGGACCCGAAGAAGACTCCTTCCAAGCTCTGGAAGCGCAAAGGCATTGTAGCATCGGCTGGGTCTGAGGCTGTGATAGCTAAGAGGCCTGCTGAATACATGTATCTAGGACGAATGTCAACAGGCATTCGTGGGGAGGGGTGTCTATATCTGAGGCCGGGGCTGCTGCGATGAGAACTTAAGCTGTCTAGGCTGCTGACCGGCGAGGCGACTTCATCTTCTGACGGGAAGAATCTGAAGTCCTCCCCTACCACCTGGGCGAAACCTGAAGAGGCAATGCTGGGTGACGAGGCCTCGGAATCAGATGCATGAAATCGCAAGATAGGCACGCCGACCAAAAAACGTGAGGCCTGTCCCATCTGAAGATCAGAAAGGACTGTGATGAAAACATACCGTGCTATATCTGATGATCT
>CAJNJA010008326.1:0-12048 GCA_905231915.1 Symbiodinium necroappetens
ATAAAGACAGGCATGGGGCAAAGAAGGCTGCACCCAGGGCATACCATTCGACACACACACACACACACCCACCCACCCACCCACCCACCCACCCACGCGCCCACGCACCCACGCACCCACGCACACACACACGCACACACACGCACGCACGCATACCTACCCAGCTACCTACCTACCTACCTACCTACCTACCTACCTACCTACATACATACATACATACATATATATAGGTGTGTACATATATATATATATATGTGATAACCTGATGCTTTCTGGGTGCCCAGGGCGGCCTCCAGGCGCCGATGGACGCGGACCGGGCGGCCTCTCAACTCAGCCGGGTCGGAGCCCCCGTGTTTCAGGGGTCGCTAGAGCTTGTCTTCCTATTATTTAGGCTATGACACCGATAGATAGGCAGATAGGTAGACAGGTAGATAGGTAGGTAGATTAACATGTGTACATTGCTTGCATATATTCGTTTGTTTGCTTGTTCATTCATATCAGTCGAAACATAGGTATTCATGCTTGCACGCATGTGTGTATGCGTGCGCGTATGTATGAACGTATGTATGCATTGTAATGTAATGTAATGTAGTGTAATGTAATGTAATGTAATGTAATGTAACGTAATGTATGTGCGCAAGTAAGTATGTAAGTATGTATGAACGTATGTAAAGTGCTTGTTTGCGTGCTTCTTGTTTGCATGCATGCATGTGTGTATGTATTTATGCTTTTGTATGTGCACGCATGCATGCATGTATTGCCTGCACGCATGTATGATGGTTGCATGCATGCCTTTGTACATACATACCCAGGCTAGGGCTTCATAGATCCTAGATATGTCATGTCTTGAATGCGATTGCAACTTGAAGACTTGCAGTTTCAAAAACAGCTTCAGGCCTGAGGGTCTAGAGCCATCAAGTTATGGTGTCGGCTGCGGGGCCTTGAAAGTTTATAGTTTGGCACTTGGGTGTTTCAGGGGCTAGAAGCTTGCATGGGCATTTTGCGGTTGCTCGTCTTCCGAGGGTTTCGAATGCATTGCATGTCAGCCAGTGGCACAGAAGCCGGTATTCTTGAAGCGCCAGGCCGCGAATTGTCGCCTCATGCGTCGTAAGTTTAGCGTACTTCTTACACTGGGGTTTCGAGGTTTCGGATGTGATTAGGGTCCAAAGCCCATGGTTTCTGGGTGTTCGCGACTTCATGCCAGCTTCTTTGCCGTTGTGTGGGGGGGATGTGTGTGTGTGTGTTTGTGCGTGAGCAAAACCGGGTGTGTAGACCTGATTTTCATCAGCCACGGGGCTGGGGGTTGGGGGGCGGGGGTGCGGCCTTTGCCTCTGTTGTTGTCGTCCCTGCTATGAAGGGTCACTGTCTCAACTGCTATGTTTCAGGTGCCAAGCGACAAAGAAGCCATGGACATTCTGAAACGCGGGGATCTCGATTGCTGTTCTAGTGGCTTCCCAAGTCAAGCATACTCGGAGGATGTCTATAGGCTTGAGGGGGTTAAGGGTGCAGCCTCTGAGGGCTTCGGGATGTCGCAAGTCGGTTTTGCCAAGGTCAGAAGCTGGGTGACTCTGCTTAGGGTACTTGTGGCTCCATTTGTCATCCACTTGTAAATGGCTCCCTCTAAGGCAGGCCAGATTTTCTTTGGCCCGGGATTTCGGAAGCTACTGGGCTCCGGGCAGGTTCGCGCTTCGGAATCCCGGGTTCGTTGTTTCGAGTAGAAGCCTTATAGAAGCCCTATATACCCCTAAACTCCCCACCTGTAGTTTCCTTTAGTAATCATAACCCCTACCAAAAAAAACCCTTCATCCCAGAATCCCAAAATTCACATCCCCTTCCCTACATAAACCGTAGACCCTACCGTTTTCTTCGGGCCCTCCCTGGAAAGCGTTCATGCGGGTTTTTTGAGGATCCTATAAGGGTCTCAGAGGCTTCCGCAGAGGGCAAAATGCCTTATTTAGGGTGAGTCTTTTCCAGGGCTCTTTTTGTCAGGAGTCTGCAAGACAAGGTTTCAGGAGTGGCCAATGTACTTCAGTACCTGAAGATGGGATGTATTACATGCTTTAGGGTTTAGGGTTTATAGGGTCTACGTCGAGGATGAAGATGATGAGGAGTTGAACACCCCTGCACTGGGAGACGAAAGCAACCGCGATTTCTCATCTCTACACCTTCTCGAAGCCTTATAGAAGCCCTATATATACTATAAACTCCCCACTTGTAGTTTCCTTTAATTTAGGGTTTCAGTGCGCCAGGCAGGATTCGAAGCAGGCTCCGAATGCCGGGACGTGCAATACGATCCCTTACAGTAGAAGCCCAAAAGTTGGAAACCCAATAGCCTCAATCCTTAAAGTAATGTATGGGGGAATCCCAGCACTAATCGTCCTTAATCCGGTTTCCAACCTTTTAGGGCTTACTATACCCTCAAAGGACTAATAGTTTAAGGCTTTTGGGCCCAAAGACCCTCTTATATAAGGCTTTTTTGGGCGATTTTGATGCTAAGGGTATGGCTGGCGCACCCAAGCAGAGTCCTCGCAGCTTGCAGCCAGGGTCTGCCGGTACACCTGGTGCAAGACAGGAGAAGTCTGGTTCGATGTGGGACTTTCCGAAAATAAGGGGGTACCATATTTTGGAGTCCTTATAATAAGGATCCTACTATTTAGGGTACTATACGAGGGTCCCCCATTTTCGGAAGCCCCCGTGTTTCAGGTTCAGGCACCATATGAGAGCTGTTGACTGTATGCTGAGTCACTCTTCCCGCTGTTTTTGCTGCCGCCCTTAATTCAATAACTCTTCTGCTCTATGGGACTCTATGGCGATTCAAGCGAAAGAGAAAAAGGCCCAACACACACCAACACGAGGGAAACGGATTTGCTGTTGTGCGGGTCCAGTTTCACGAGGTGTGGAAGAAAGCGCCAGTACCATCCGAGACCCAACCGCGTCTGGTCCTTAGAATCTTGCGGGGGAAAGTTTGAAGTCGGACCCGAAACCACATGGCCCGAAACCCAAAACCGTATGCTTTAAGGCTTTAATTAACCTCAAGAATACTTCCGGCAGGTACATTCCTGTTTGACTTTACAGGGCCTGTGTCAGGACTATCCAGGGCACCAGAGAAAAACGAATGAAGCAGGGAATGCTTTGCGAGAGTTTTCAGCCTTCGGTTCAGCTACGTTCAGTTCATGAGGGTGTGGTGTTGCCTCAAGGATGCCTTGGGTGTAAGTTTGCTTTACACTTGCATGCCACAGCTGCTGGATGGCTTTGGATCTTGACTGGAAGCATGAGCCTACAATCGCATCAGTGGCTGCGACTACAACACCTTGTCCCTACCACCAACCATACTCACATGGCTCGTGCCATCGACAAGAGCTGCACCAATCAGACACCAACCTTGCTCTTGCAGGTATGTGGTGTCGGCTGTACGGCGCATCATCAACGAAAAGGTGCGGAAGTCCTTAGGCCGTTGCACCTGTAAAGTGTAGTGCTTGGGTGTCTCACGCCCAACCTGAACCTCTGGGGTTTTGTGCCATCACTCCGCAAAGCGATATCGGGCCAGCGGCATACCCCAAGGAAAGTTTCAGCAATGCCTTTTCCAAGAGCACAACATGTTGTGTTGAAAAAAGCCTCCCATAAAAGCGGAGCAACCAAAAAAGCTCAGTTGAGCGCCCTGAACCCTAAACCTGAATGTTGGACCACTGCACCCACAATCCCCGAAGCGACGTGTTCCACAGCCACCCTTTGATCCCGGACTTTTGACTTCACCTCAAGACGTCACGGTCCTTGTTTTGATCGCACGAGCTTTGTTCCTGCTCTTGCTTTTGCTCCTGCTTCTGCCGTTGCTCCCGCTCTTGCTCCTGCTCTCGTGCAAAACCCTAGACCCAGCACCAGGAAGACTTTGAATCTTGGTTCTTGGCCTTTGCGTGGCAACCTTCTCGAAGTCCTGGGGTCTGAGCATATCGGTTGCCTTATGCCTTGTTGGGTTCAGCTATGGTGGGGACTTAGGCTATCGGGTGGTAGGGAGGGGGTCTTCAGGCCAGGAGCTTTCAGGGTCTTCAGGTGGAGAGTCTCATTGTTCAGGGTCTGAGAGGGTCTAACATAGGGGCCTAAACAATTACCAATACTGTTTCGGGGGTTCCTTACCATAATTATAGTATATTGGGCCCCAAAGCCCTATTCTAATTATTAAGATCCCTACATTACAGAGTGTGTCTGCGCAACTGTCCTTCCACCATACGCAGGGCGGACGATGAGCCCGCGGAGAATGAATCGCAGCTGAAAGCTGAGCCTCACGGTTTTAGTGCTGAAGTGTCTGGGCTTGATGAGGATCTTGGTTTATCGGGTTGTGAAACTGCTTCAAAGCTTAAGCCTAGTCCTTATTATGGGTTTTGAGTTGGGTCATGTAAACAAGACTGCACAGAGGCCCGGATGCAAAAAGGGTCCTGTAAACATCGGAGCCATGCAATCCCTAAAGCCTAAGATACGCTCGCCGCTCCGAGCATTGCTCTCTGCGGACGAAGGTAACCTGCCGCCTTAGAATCCGTGGCTCCTCCCGGGGTTCTTCGACGCGCCTTACAAGGGTTTCGGGTTTAGGGTTTTGGGATTAGCGTTTGGGGTTTAGGAAGCTAACACGCAAGCAAGTTCACTATTTTCGGACGGTACGAGCTTCCTGGTTGAAGGGTCTAGAAGTTGAAAGACTCGATCGCATGCATGTCTTCCCTGGCTTTGAGTTTATTTGAACAGGTATCTACAACGGTCCTTCAAGGGTTTGTATAAGGGTTACTGTTTGGTTCAGGGTTTCTCAGCATCTTGACAATGGGACTCGTCCTGACTTGCCTCAGGACTTGAACGGATCCCGCTAGCAAGACATGCCCGTAAGAACATATGAGGAGGGGTTTTTTGTAATGAGGGCTCCGTATCATAAGGGTCCCTCTCCTACTATTTGGGGTCTGTAGCATAACATTGGGGTCTTGTGTTTTTTGCAACTCCCATAGTAGACATCCCTGAACCTAGGCTTCTGGCTCCGGGCTTCCAAGCGAGAACCCCCGACCGGGCCGGAGAGCTATGAAAAGTCATCAAAAATGCTGGCAGGCCCTGCTTAGCGCATCTCTGCAGTGCAGGACGATAAAAAAGACAAAAGCTCCGCGCGATTGTCGGTAACGCCTCCAGTCAAGATCTCAAAAAGCCTGATCGGTGGGTGGTGTGGTGAAGACCCGGGTCTTAGCGTTAGGGCCCTGGGCCCCCTAAGTAGTTCCTTTTTATGGGTTTATGTTTTTAGAATCCTACAAGGTAATCCCAAAAAGGAGCTACTTGGGGTCTATGGGTAAGGCCCTGGGCTGGATTTGCCCACTTTTTCCAGCCCTTGTAGATCGTTTGTATGCTTTAGCAAGGACTTCCGGCACGAACCCAGCACCTTCAATCCTTGACCAACTCTAGTCAGAAAGGCGAGGCAGCCGGAGAAAAACGGAGCCACAAATCCGAAAAGTCCTGAACTCCCGAAATAACTCCATCACAAGCAAAGCTGAAAATTTATAAAGGGACCTCAAAGATGGACCCTATTAAACAGGAGCCAGTCGTCTAGCTGGCAACTCCCAACATAGACTCCTCAGCAAGAGCCTGTTAGCTTTCGGATACTTGAGTGTGACCTTGTGCGAATGCCCAGGGGCCCTTGACTTGCAACCCCCTAAACCCTAAACCCTAAACCATTGTCTCACATATGGGGTGGACGATCCAAAGCCTGCAGAAGTGGCATTTGGACATTGAAGTTCAAGCGGGGGCGGCCCGGCAGTCCGTAACGGTCCCCTTGGAGGAGGGAGCCCCTTCGCGCCTTCTGCTCAATACCCGGAGGACGGTTGAAACCTCCTACCACTTCCAAGGCCAACCCGTGGCCCCGGAGCAGGCCCGCAAGAGGCTAGCGGAGGCGGCAGAGGACTACGCTGTTGAAGAAAGAAGCCGTGCAGAGCCGAGGCGAAGGACTACCTTCAGCATGAGTGACCCCGAACTACGCCCTTTTTATCAGATGTGGGAACGAGGCGCCATTGGCTGGGAGCGCCTCGTGGAGCAGATTGGGGCAGAGGCAGCGGAGTCTGTCAAGGTCGCGGCCGAGATTGATAGTGCAGACCTTGAGACGCCCGTAATCCCGGCCACGCAGATGTATGACAGCCAGAATGTGGAAGACGTGGGAGGGGTGCACCCGGACAGTGTGAGCACGGTCCCTCTCGAGACAGCCGACCTCTCGGATGCCAGCACGATCCACTTCGAGCCCGCGAGTTGTGAGCCCTTCGGTGACCAGTGATGCTGTGCAGGAAACCGCCTCTATGTGAGAGCCGTCTCTGTGTTAGAGTCTAGATACCCACTGTCATGCCGAGGTAAGTAGGTGATGTTGTGCATCGTTGTCGTGATGCTGTCACTTAGCACAGAGAAGTGTGAGCTCTCGGGGTTGTGTGAGCGGTCGTGATACGAAGTCCAGTGCCCGGCAAGTGGCACTGCTAACCAAATTTTCAGTGAGGCAACCTGGCAAACCCCGAACTTTGTGCAGGCTTAGCTGTGCACTTTATCTTCGTTGCTTGTCGGTGAAGTCATCGGGGGAAATAGCCATTGGCCTTGCTGGCGAACACTGCTAGGATGGTGACAGAAGAAAGGGGGCTGTGGTGGTGACTCTATTCTTACATATCTGGAAGTGGGGACCACTTGGGGAATCCTGGGGTGAGGCTCAGTCTGTCTGTCACGATAGCCTTGGGCAGGTCAAGGGTAAAGTTTGGGCTCCGGTGAAATTGTACCGTGTAGTCCGTGTGGATGGGCACTCGATGGTAAGCTCTACCTAGTGGTTGTTGCCTTGTGTGTTGTGCCTGTGCCCGTCCACAGGCCTCAGCCAGACTGGCTTTTCTGACTCCCTCGGGCTGACGGAAAAGGGGCGATCAAAAAAAAAAACCCTAAACCCTACAGCTATTATAGGAAATCCTACACCCGAAACCCTAATGCTTTTTAAACTCTATCCGCCCTATGCTCTGTCTTGGCCTGCAGCCAACCCTTCGTTCAAAAGAGCCCTTTATAAGCCTTGAAAAGTTGGCAATTAGGGCCTAAGCTATGGGGCTTAAAAAGCTTTAATAAGCGCTTGAAGATGCAAGGGTACCGGTTAAGGCCTAGTAGGGCCTACAGGGCTTCTGGTGTAACTCGAAGACGGGGGTTTTTAGGAGGCACTTCTCAACTTCTCGGCCCCTGCTTCCTTGTATCTTGTTCATATCAAGATCCTCATAGTTAGGACAAAACCCTAAGCCCTTTTGGGGTCCCCGAATTCCGGAGGCTCCCATCTGGCTCGTAGGTGCCAGGGATGATGCCTTCGATCGTTGAGACACATCGCACACGTAGCAACGTAGGATTATACGGTTGGGGGCCTCGGGCTAAAGGTACAAAGTTTAGGCGAGGCACCCAGTAAGCTCAAGCAGCTCTACAGTTAGCATATCCTTGCTTATTGGTGTTCGTAACCTAAACCCCAAACCCAAAACCGCCTCAACATGTGTAATCTACTCGCTGACCCTCGAGGGTATTGAACACCACAGTTTGCAGTGTTGGGGCCCAGCAGGGCCGAAGGCATGGGGTTATTTTTCATGGGGAGTTCGGGCTTCAGGCTTGGCCATGGACTAGGTTTGAAGGTGTACGGTTTCAGGTTTGGCCATGGACCATATGGTCTGAGGTGATGCATGGCATCTCAGGGGAGAAGCGAGGCTGCAGCGAGGCTGGAAGCGCGCAACGTTTCAAGGCCATTCTGGGTCAATTTCGCAAGTCGTTACTACTTGTTTGCCCGATGTCCATAGTCATGACATAGCCGATCTGCCATGCAGCGACGATGGTCCGTGCAAGCTGCAAGCCTCCATGGAGAGGGACTTTTTCGTGCCACCACAGCTACGGCGACTGGGCTAAGACATTTGGGCCTCATTAGGGGTAGCTAGTACATAGCACGCTGCGCCATTTCTGGTAAAATGCTGAAAGCTCCCTCGCAAGAACCCAGGTGATCCTGTCTCGTCTCGGGGAAATATTCTCTGCAACCCCACTGCAGGAGGATCTCTTTCAAGAAACCATGCATGTGGAGGCCATCGATATCTTCGTCAGTCACTCCTGGGCCGCAGGCCGCTTTTCAAAGTTCTTGGCCATGTGCTTCGCCTTGAACTTGAACCTGGCTATGAAAACCACGCTCGCCGCAAGTATTCTGGGTCAATGCTTGCTCGCACTGCTCCCTCCACAATCCGCTTCTTGGCATTTTAGGGGTGTGGGAAGGGTCCTCATGATGGTAGCTTGAAGTCTATTCACTCCGTAATTCGCAGCGAGGTTACCATGCTCTTTCTGATCGCAATGGATATGCCGGTGCTTTTGTTCTTCCTTGTGCTCTTGTTCGGACAGCAAATCACTTGTGGAATTTGGGGCCCCAGCCTTTGGCTAGACAAAATCTGCGTCAATCAAAACATCCAGTCGGACAAGAAGAAGGCGATCGCAGGCCTTGCTGCATTTGTGGCACGCTCTTCTCAGATGCTGGTGCTCTGGGATGAGACTTACTTTCAGAGGCCTTTAGCTTGTGGTCTAAACACGCAGCCCCAATCGCTAAACCACTAAACCCATGTAATTTACATGCCTGAAGAATTACCAATAATAGTTTTTTTTTCCCTAGGGTTCCTTATGATAAATATACCAGTGCCATAATAAGTATGTATGTATGTATGTATGTATGTATGTATGTATGTATATACACATATACATACACACACCTAATTATTAAAGCCCCTTACATTGTGACTTGTTAGGTTGATAGGCCATGCCACACCCCACTGCCCCATTCCTCGGTTGGGCGTTCTGCAGCTTCTGAAGCTGGTGTCTTTTCGCTGCTGTTCTTGCTGCTAGCGTTGGTGTCGCGGCTATCTTGCTTTGATTTAGTGCCAGAGTGGTTCGTTCAATTTCTGGCTACTTACTCGTACGATACCGTCCCGATGCTCCGCATTCCCTTGGTTTCTCTGCAGAAGCGTTGACAGATCATTTCTCGCCCTGAGTTAATCGTTGCTTGCAGCCCGGTTGTGTTGCAAGATCCTAAGAGTAACAGGTTATGGTGCAACTTCGAGCTATCTGTATTCCTGAAATGCCACGACGTGAAGAAGCTCCAGTTCGTCCCACTGTGGCTCCCACCATGGCTTCTGACCACGATGACATGCTGCTATGCTGGAGGGCGTCTCGCCGCCATCGCTGCGGCGTCCGCTGACACCCAGGCTCTAGAAGATCAGAGCGGTAGCCAACAGCTGGGGCATGGTACTACCCTCGCTTTCGGGACGAAACGACTGCTGAAGTACATCGTAGATGGCCAGGGTTTCCTCGCCTTCTTCATTCCTTCATTGATATTCAGCATCGCATCCTTCCATGCAAAGCTTGATGGCCACCGGTTGATGCTTGAGAGCCTCCGAAACTTCGACCTAAGAGCAGCGGAGTGTGCCATTGAAGAGGATCGACTTCAAATTGAGGCACAAGTCTGTGAGCTTTTCGATGGCCTGGAAGAGCCGATAATTGTACCTAGCTGGCAATCCGGGAGCTTTGTTCTACAATCTGAATCCATAAAAATACCTATTAAGTTAAAGGGCTCTTAAAATTGCAACTCAGGTATCTCCACTTGAATGTTCTGCCACCTTCTCGGACGGCGAGGAGACCAGCTTGCCTTGGCTTTCAGTGGAGGAGAGGCGTGCGATACGCGCAGTCACAGGTTATGCTGATGATGGCGAGTGCATCGGGGCATTTAATTCGTTCGTGCGCGGGCCCCTTCTAAATGCAGTCATGGAAGACCTGGGAGACGAAGTGCAAGCACCGTGGCTTGTGTGTTCCTTGAGTTTTCTTCCTGCAACCTTGTGCTTCGTGGCCTTGACGTTCAATTTGGCGCCCACCTTCCGCAACGCAGGGTTTCCTTCGGTTGAGCTCTTTGTCGCCGTGAACTACGTTCAGACTCTGTGCATGACCCTTCTCATTCTACCCTTGGCACATCCGCTGCTTCTGCGTGCGATGAGTGTCTTTGCAACCATAACTGGCATCGGAGTGCTACGAGGCATGTTGGCTTTGGGCGCAGGGCTTGCTATCTACAGCTCTCTTCTGCTCGTGTCGTCCGTGCTCTGTGCATCACTGGAAGCGTTCGTGCTTACAATGCATGTTGCATTTCTTGCTGGGTTCTCGATGTCCTTTCTTCTTGCTGTCGTTGCAAGCCGTACTCTCTTTGGCGGGAGCCACGGGCTGTGCCAGATGCCGCAGATATCTTGCAGGTGCTTGGCCCGAACTTAATTAATTAGGAGGGCCGCCCACACTTAAATGCCGCGTCCTCGAACGAGGTGCGAAGCCTTTCTTGGTTAAACCTAAGCACTCCGCCTGAAACGAGCGGATGACGTATCGTGCATGTAGCTGTAAATTGCCTCCTTGAGGTGGCAGGGACTGATGATCGCAAGCTCTGCGTTGTCAAACATGTCTTGCATCCGCTTGGCGAAGCTCGTAGCACCGTAGTTCTAACTTACTCAGCCCTACACCCTAGGCCCCAAACCCTATAGACTCTAAGTCCTCTAAATCCTCGTAGACGCTAAACCTCAGCCGGTACTCAATCCCGAAGGTCGAAGCTTTCTCAAGACATGACAAATTACTTCTTCTCAAGGACATATGAAGCTTTACGGTTTAGGGATGAGTATGTAGAAGGTTCATCGAAATACCCCGTCATTGCTCCACACTACTTTGCCTTCTGCGTTCCACAACTGATTCATATTTTTGCAGCATAACGCATGCCGCAATGCACTGCAGTGACAGATGCGGTTTCTGGACGATTTCCGAGTAGACCATTCATTGAATGAGAGTAGTGCCTCTGATTGGCGAACAGCCAGGTGGCCATTATCGCAAACCAGTAATGGCAGAAGTACCTGATATAGGGATATAATGACAACGTCCCCTAACAGTCCTTGTATATACTTTCCCAGAAAACCTATTCGTTTATTCAGTTAGGCCTCCGTGCTGCAAGATCTTGCTGGCACAGCCTTGAACAATGAAAACCCGAACAGAAAAATCGGAGTATTAATGCCTATGAAAGGCGTCACGAAAAGTCAAATTGACACATTGTCCTTGAGAATCCGCAACCCTAAAAATGTCAAAGCACTCACCGCAAACCCAAAAAACCGAGCTCACATGCTTTCAGTGATGCTACCTGTTAGGAAGCCCTACATATGGTGCAGAGCTCATATATACCAGCATCAACAAAAAACGCTTCGAACATGTCTCGCATGGAGTGTGTTTGAGCATGAGCGCAGAAAAGCGTTTACAGCCCAGAATCCCATACATTGCCCTAAACCACCAAATCTGAAACCCGAAACCCTCGAAATCCCCGGCTCAAGCGACGAGCTATGAAGATAGCTTCAGCATGGCAGGGAAGTGAGCCACCACGCCCATGTGGGTTCTGGAAGTCGCCGTGCTGTGGAGTGCTTGGGCTTTGCCGGGCGCAGCTCAGATTCAATCGGCACTTTCATGGGTCGTCGAAAAAAAAAGGAACCTTAGTAATTCGAATGGGGCCTTAGTAGTTCGAATGGGGTTTGGGGTATATTATGCTATAAGTATAATAAGGAACCCCCGAAACCCCAGTCTAATTATTAAGGCCCCTACATTAGGGCTTAGGTCTTAGCAGTTTAGGGTTTGTGCCTTAAGATTTATAGGGGTAACTCTATAGGATCCTTTTTACACACGGGTGCCGTACTATTTTGGGGACTTAAAAAAGGGGGCCCCCCAAATTTTAGAGACCCTCAACCCTAAACCCTAAGCCCAGAAGATGTTTGAGGGTGTTTTTGGGTTTTTTTTGAGGGGGTTCAGGGTTGGCTATGCTAAACCCTAAGCCCTAAACCCTAAACCCTAATCCCTAAACCCCTAAGCCCAAGCTGATTTTGAAGCTTCGGGGCTTCCCAAAGCGCCCCGGGAAACTCCCGGGCTTCCCGAATGCAAGTTTTGCCTGGACCCCAGACTCCCGGTGCTCATATGTACACACACACACATATATATATATATTATATTATA
>CAJNJA010008329.1:0-15518 GCA_905231915.1 Symbiodinium necroappetens
TTACGGAGCCCCAGGACATCACGTTGATGGTCTTTTCGCTGAGGCAACGCAGAATACCCCACCCAGTTTGTGTGCAGCTCGCGAGCTCACCACCCAGCTTGGCCACGGTCGCCAAGGAGGGCATGCCATGGGTAGGGTTAAGGATCCATCCGCCGATCGTCTTTACGGAGCCCCAGGACATCACGTCGATGGTCTTTTCGCTGAGGCAAGACATAATACCGGGCCCGGTTTGTGTGCAGCTCGCGAGCTCACCACCCAGTGTGGCCACGGTCGCCAAGGAGGGCATGCCGTGGGTAGGGTTAAGGATCCATCCGCCGATCGTCTTTACGGAGCCCCAGGACATCACGTTGGTGGTCTTGTCGCTGAGGCAACGCATAATACCGGGCCCAGTTTGTGTGCAGCTCGCGAGCTCACCACCCAGTTTGGCCACGGTCGCCAAGGAGGGCATGCCGTGGGTAGGGTTAAGGATCCATCCGCCGATCGTCTTTACGGAGCCCCAGGACATCATGCCCGTCGCCTTGTCACTGATGCATCGGAAAAGTTGGAACCCTTGTTGCATGCAGCTCCCGAGCTCAACACCCAGCTTAGCCACGGTCGCCAAGGAGGGCACACCGTGACTGGGGTTGATGATCCAATCGCCAATCGTGTTTACGGAGTCCCAAGACATCACGTCTGTGGTCTTGTCGCTGAGGCAACGCATAGCACTTCTCCCAGTTGTCGTGCAGCTTGTGAGCTCACCACCAATGGTAGCAGCTGTCTTTAGTGCAGGAGGCAGCGCTGTGGATTTTGATCCGAAGTTGAATCCGAACAACGGAGTGCTCTGCCCTATGAGCGAGATTTTGCAATAAAGCTTTCCAAAGTCGATGTACAGCCCATGAGAAGTGAAGCTTGTGATACGAGGAAGTGTCGAGTGTGGACAGGAAGCACCAAAATCTGAGAAGCCTTGGGTGAGAACTTTGACGGCCTTCTCCACTGTATTGATGGTGTTCTCGCGTACCCACTTTGCCTCACCGGGTTGTAGCATCTCTATAAGACTGTGCAAGGAGAGTCCACGAAGGTCTAGAGTCCTTAGATTCCCAGACCCTAAACGACCCATAGCTAGGACTTGGAAGCTTCTCCATGTGCAAGCCGCACTGCCCCACCTTGTCCTTTGCAGCCGCATAGCCGTCAGCCATCGTTTCGGCTACGCTTTTCACAATATGCACTGGGTTCCATCTTCTTCTGCGGTGCTTCCACGGCCAACTTGCCTCATCTGTGGCCGGTCACTTGCGAAGCGTGAAGAAACTGGAACGAAGAAAAAAGATCAAGTTGTAGCACAGAGCACTTTTGTGACAGGACCAGCTGCAGACTCTTGCTCAGAGGACGACGCGCTCTCGGCCGCCAAGTTTACCCCCGATTCCTCAACATCCGATGAGTGCGGCTCGTCCGCAGGGAGACCTTCGTGGAAATTACCTCAGGTGCCCCCAGGATTTTTGACCAGGTGCTGTACATAGAGATTTTTGCAGCGCCAAAGGCAGCCAAGTCTCGCGTCTGTCGTTGACGTGTCTGCTTCAGCATCACTCTCTTCGCCAGGGCCTGGGCCTCATTCAATCGTGTCTGGGCGTCCTGGTGCTCCATTTCCAGCAAGACGGCTCCATCTTTTTGACTTTCACCCTTCAAGGTATTGATTTCTTGTTGTTGTGCTTGGATCACCTTGGCTTGCTCTTGGATCGCTGCCTCATGCATCTCGGCCACCGTCTCGAGCTGTGCGACCTTCAAGAGCAAGAACTCCAGGTTTTTTGCAAGCTCGCCAAAGCCCGCCTTGCTCTCGCTCTCATTGTCCCCCTCAGGGTTCGGAAGCCCGTTGATGTCGTGCATGTCCCTCTGCATGTTTTCGGACACCACCTCCTCAATCATCCTTTTGGCGGTTTCGTTCTTGGAGTCGGTCAGCTGGATGGGACTCTCGGTCAACTTGAAGGTCCACGAGGCGGCGCAACAGGCAGCCAAAATCAGCACGCGAGCGTGCGGCTTCATTGATGGTAACATCGCCGGCAAATGCCGACCAACCAGAGTATCTTCGGAAAGATCTAGTCCGATGCAGGGATGAGGAAACTTTCTGCGCTTCGTTTGAGTGAGCTGCGGCCAGCGGCAAAATGCAAACGACAAGTTGCCAGACAACACCGTGCAGACAGCACAGCACACATCAAGCCACCTGACAGTGCTCATGGCTTAAAGCTTAGAAGGTGCAAGGGGTTAGGGGTGAGGGCACAGGCAAGGAAGGCCAAAGCACAACGGCACAAGGCAGGCGAGACAAAACAGATCAATTCCACACTTGCACTCCGGGAACATCTTGGACGCGACAAGGGCAAGGCCTCACGGACATTCGTCAACTGTATAGGGACGCGGGCCCTTTGTTTGACTCGCCACGGTAAGGTACCCTGGCAACAGACCATAACAGACCCAAAGCGCCCAAGCATACACCACTGCTTCAATGCCGGGCACCCGACCAGATGCTCTGAAACCAGCTTCCTTGGATTTTCTGGGAGTTTTTTGTGTTACCTGACTCATCCTGAGTACTCTGCCATGCTAGTGGATGATTTCACCCGTCGAAAAGCTCAGGCAATGAAAACACTGCAGCTGCTTGAAGTCATGATCTCAGAGCGGCATGGGATAGACGTGAGGAGTGAGATCCCATCGCAGGGGCCACCAGCACCTGGCTTCTCGCATCGGAGACCAAGGGCAAGTGCATTCAGTCACCAATGATTGCTACCTGGTTACAGATGTGACAACGCCGTTTTGAGGCCTTCTCACTTAAAACAGCACGTCAACTGTGGGCTCCGACCAGTTTCGAGAGCCCTTTAAAAGCTTGATTGAACTTCCTGCGAGTTTTCAGGATAAAAACGATGACTTTACAAAAAAATTGTGGAATTCATCGGCGTTTCCTAGTGATGCCAGTAGCGCCTGAAGTGCGACCGCTTCTTCAGGTGGCGCTTTCTGTGCCACCACTTCTTCAGGCGTCGGTTTCTGTACAACCACTTCTTCAGGTGGCGGCTTCTGCGGCTGCGGATGTTGTTGCTGTGAGACTTTTTGTGGTAACCATGGCCAGCACACTCCACCAAAACGACGAAGCTCTCTTGAGTGGTGCTGCCCGCGGCGTCGACTGCCGTGCAGGTCACTTCTGTCTCGCCGACGGGGAACTCAGAGCCCGATGACGGACTGCAAGCAGCTGTCACACCTGGGCAGTTGTCAGCTGCTGTAGGAGAAAACGTAACAACAGTCGGACTGCAGGAGTTCACACCGATATCCTCGACCTCAAGAGCTGGAGGATCGTTGTCATTGACCGTAACAGTGAAGCTACCGCTTACAGTGTTGCCAGTTGTATCGGTCGCAGTGTAACTCTCGGTAGTGGCAGGGCCCACTGGGAAAATAGCGCCGGAGCCTAATCCGCTGGTCAGTGCAATCGTCGCTCCACAGTTATCCGTTGCATCCACCAGATAGGTCACATTGGCCCCACACACTCCACGGTCGCTGCTCACCACGATGTCCGCAGGCAAAACCGGCACTGGGTCCTCGTTGTCATTCACCGTAACAGTGAAGCTCTCTTGGTCTGTTCTGCCAGTAGCATCGGTCGCAGTGAAGCTCACCGTCGTGCTGCCCAGCGGGAAAGCAGCACCAGAGCCGTAGCCGCTAGTCTGTGCAATTTCCACTCCCGGACAGTTGTCCGAAGCCGTAGGCGCTGCAAAGGTCACAACAGCAACACACTGTCCAGGGTCGTTGTCCACTATGATGTCTGCAGGCACAGACGACAACTTCGGATTCTCGGTGTCATACACCGTCACAGTGAAGCTACCGCTTACAGTGTTGCCAGCTGCATCGGTCGCAGTGTAACTCTCGGTAGTGGCAGGGCCCACTGGGAAAATAGCGCCGGAGCCTAATCCGCTGGTCTGTGCAATCGTCGTCACTTCACAGTTATCCGTTGCATCCACAGGATAGGTCACTTCGGCCCCACACACTCCACGGTCGCTGCTCTCCACGATGTCAAAAGGCAACCAAAACTTTGGGGCCTCGTTGTCATTCACCGTGACAGTGAAGCTCTCGTCGTCGGTGTTGCCAGAAGCATCGGTCGCAGTGAAGCTCACCATCGTGCTGCCCACCGGGAAAGCACGACCAGAGAGCGGGCCGCTAGTCTGTGCAATTTCCACTCCCGGACAGTTGTCCGAAGCCGTAGGTGCTGCAAAGGTCACTCACCAAAGCAACACACTGTCCACTGCGGGTGTTCACTGTGATGTCTGCGGGCACAGACGACACCTTCGGGTCCTCGTTGTCATTCACCGTAACAGTGAAGCTACCGCTTGCAGTGTTGCTAGCTGCATCGGTCGCAGTGTAACTCTCGGTAGTGGCAGGGCCCACCGGGAAAATAGCGCCGGAGCCTAATCCGCTGGTCAGTGCAGTCCTCGCTCCTCCACAGTTATCCGTTGCATCCACAGGATAGGTCACTTCGGCCCCACACACTCCAGGGTCGCTGCTCACCACGATGTCAGACAGGAAATAAAACTCTGGGTCCTCGTTGTCATTCACCGTAACAGTGAAGCTCTCGTCGTCGGTGTTGCCAGAAGCATCGGTCGCAGTGAAGCTCACCGTCGTGCTGCCCAGCGGGAAAGCAGCACCAGAGCCGTAGCCGCTAGTCTGTGCGATTTCCACTCCCGGACAGTTGTCCGAAGCCGTAGGTGCTGCAAAGGTCACAAAGGCAGCACACTGTCCAGGGGCGGTGTCCGCTGTGATGTCTGCAGGCACAGGCGACACCTTCGGGTCCTCGTTGTCATTGACCGTAACAGTGAAGCTACCGCTTGCAGTGTTGCCAGCTGCATCGGTTGCAGTGTAACTCTCGGTAGTGGCAGGGCCCACTGGGAAAATAGCACCGGAGCCTAATCCGCTGGTCAGTGCAATCGTCGCTCCACAGTTATCCGTTGCATCCACCAGATAGGTCACACTGGCGCCACACATCCCAGGGTCGCTGCTCACAACGATGTCCGCAGGCAAAACCGGCACTGGGTCCTCGTTGTCATTCACCGTAACAGTGAAGCTCTCGTCGTCGGTGTTGCCAGAAGCATCGGTCGCAGTGAAGCTCACCGTCATGCTGCCCAGCGGGAAAGCAGCACCCGAGCCGTAGCCGCTAGTCTGTGCAATTTCCACTCCCGGACAGTTGTCCGAAGCCGTAGGTGCTGCAAAGGTCACCAAAGCAACACACTGCCCAGGGTCGTTATCCACTGCGATGTCTGCAGGCACAGACGACACCTGCGGGTCCTGGCTGTCATACACCGTAACGGTGAAGCTACCGCTTGCAGTGTTGCCAGAATAATCCGTCGCATTGAAGGACTCCGTCGTGATGCCCACTGGGAAGTTTCCGAGGGAGCCCAGGCCCTCGGTTTGCTCAACCACTGGGTCCGGGTCGCAGTTGTCCTCCGCGCTGGGATAGGGGTAGGGCACCTCTGCCTTACACTTGTCAAGGTCCGTGGCAAATCTAATGTCAGAAGGCACGCTCAGCACAGGCGGCGTGTCGTCAGGGTCACAACCAGTCACGGTACCAATTGTAATGTTGACATTTTTCACTCGTGCTTGTAAGAGGGCCTGATCGTCGTCGTTGGCACAGCTTCCATTTCCCGGGTGCTTCCCATTCGACACATCCGCGAGCACAACCAAGGCTGCTAGCAGTACCCTGCCTATAACAGTGCAGCCTTGCATGTCTCCAGTCGGGGAGGCCCCGAGAAGATCAGGCACTACATGCTAAACTCGAGCCGCCTGCATACCACTGAAATATGTAAAGTGTGAAATTGTCGGCACTGCGCTGCACCACCACTCCCTGCCTTGGCGTTGTTCTCTGCATCCGACTGCGAGTCCTTGAAAGCGCTTCGAAGAAGCACACTTTACGCCGACGCTAGGCGACCGTGGCTGTGCAGAACCCGTGCGGTGCCTTCTTCGCTGATATGTCAGCCAGGACTGAACAATTAAGCACGTAAAGCCAGGTGTTGGTGTGGACTGTGGTTGCCCACTGGAGCAACTAAAACTGCTTTCTATCTCTGACCTCACAGCTTGATCCATCGCCAACATTAACGGTTGGCTCGGGCTATCTTGGATTCAGCAACACTCAACACTGCAAGACGCCTACTTCCCAGACAAGCCGTGAAAGCAATGAAGGATAAAACTTCCGCTGTCCACCAAGCCACCGCCGAAATTAACTCTGCCTGTTTGAAGCATGTTCCCACTTGCATTCAGGCTGCCGTTCCACAGGCAGCTCGGCCAACCACAGCAGGAAAGGCTAATCTGCATCGAGCCATCACATCGGAAGATCCGTCGTCGTAGACAGTCTAGCTTTGCGGTCTGAGCAGCTTCTGAGAGAGCCAGGTTCTATGAGGTCGTGCTTCCTCGCTCCATGCTTTTTAAAACGTGACCCCGCAGGCCGTCATTCTGCACGCGCGACTTTCAGGCCCCTGCCAGGCGCAGCGTCTTCACTTGAAGTACCGCAAGGTGGCCCTCTTTAGCCTCAAGACACACTGAGGTCAAGACTGCCCAGATGAGCTGGAGGACACGGATTCCTCATGCCACGATTCTTTCGGGCACTGCATCGACGTGCATTCTCCGTCCTCTCTCGAGCATAAGGCCCAGCCAAGACACCACTTCGGCATCTGCAGTTGCTTCGGGTGCAGCGGAATCGAGCTTGGTTGCGTCTGCCTGCTCTTGAACCTCAACAGGTCTGTGCACCATCTCAGTCCAGCATGCCAGCCCTGTCTGTCCGGGGCCTGCGCTGGGGATAGCGGGACCTGGCCATTGCTAATGTTGACAGTGTCGAAGGTGTCAAGCCCCGTGCAAATTCCTGTAATTCCAATACCGTCGGGCTTGCTAGCTGGCGCACGAGATTGCCAACATCCCTGCCGAACAACCCGTACTCCTCCCTCCTGCGGCAGGCGCACGGGAGAAATTCGAAGATCTGCTAGCGGAGCAGGGCAGAAGCAAACAGCTTCTCCTGCCCCGCGGAAAAGCAGGAAGCTCAGCATTCGCTTGGCTTCTCAAACAGATCGAGGACGAAACCAGCTTTGCTGTCAGGCCTGAAAGAGGCGATGGCGGTGTTCACCCAATGGAAGATGGACACCTTGTCGATTGACAGCACCTTCGTGTGCCAAGCATTCGCTCTGGGCCAAGTCTTTCTGGCCGGACTCTTCCAAGGCATGGCCTGACCGGGCTGGTAGAACCTCAGCCGTGAGCTGGAGCAGTTACAACTCCAAAGCTCCTGGACTCCCTCTGTCAGCAATTCGTTTTCGGATTCACGGGAAGCATGCTAAAGCTGCTATAGCCCGCTGTACGGACGATCCCCATTTTTGCCTCCCAGTTGCATAACACCATTGCGGAGGCGCAGCAGGGCTGCTGCAAACCTCGAGCTTTAAAACGGAACTTGGCTGCAAAATCATCAGCAACGATGGTACTCAACATGTTGAGTGCGTGAAGGTGTTCTGAGTTCTGTGGTCTGGGAGCAGGCTCCTGACAAGAGTCGCGGTTTGGCCTTCCCTTCGCCAAGCCGCCAAGCAGTTTCGGGCACCGCTTGCATTGGCTTCACCACAGGGCTTGATCGAGGCCTGGGTCTAGACCCCCGAACCATCAAGGCACACCGATCGATATCAAAAAAGCAACGCGCAGCCTTAACTGGTCTGCTTCCCTATTTCTCGTCTCTTTGAAGGTTTCCCGCCCCTGCCCAAGCCCCTGTCCCCCCCCCCGCCCCCTCCCGTGCGAGTGCTTCCTTTTCGGTCTCGCTCTTTCCGGATTGCCGCTCCCGCCCACAAGTGCACAACCACCTGTTGTGGGGCTGAGCTGGCCCAGAGAGAGTGAGACAGCAAAAGCACTCCAGCCTCAAGTCAGCCTCGGGCTTGCTTGCGCTGGTGGGTGCCCACCCCGCTAACGGCCCTGGATCTGTCGCACAAGCAGGGACCTGCTGTTGTGGCTGCGGCTATGTGTGGGTCTGTGTTGTTGCGTGTGCTTGCTCGTGCGACTCCGTGCTTGTGGTGTCGGGTGGGCGCCCCCTCTTCAGGTGGTCCACTGGGATGGTGGGTAGCCAAAAGCATGCTTCGAGTTCGGTGAGGCGAGCTTGCTTGCAAACTCACTTAATTACTCCCTCGCTCGAACTCTTTCTTTCTTTCACCAGCTCTTGCTTGCAAGGGGTGTGTGGGGTCCCGAGAGTCCCCTGGCCCGTGGCGACCCTTACCCCGTGCGTCCACTCTCTGTCTTTCGCTAAGGCTGGGGAAAGGGGAGCGGCCCCTCCCTCGTGCTAATGCAACCCCACATATTGCGGGTGCAAAGAGTGAAAGACAGTCTCACGGGGAAAACTCGCTTCTCAAGCAACAGCCGAACAGTACAATGGTCGAACAGCACTGTTTAAGTCCACCCCCTGCATGGCATCGTGCTACCTGGACTGGGAATGACTACATTCATGCAAGCACGGCACGGAGCAGAACAGAAAAGACGTACTCATGACACACGATCGGTCAACTGTGTACTATGCACTCAATCACGTCTGTTTGGCTAGCTGCGGAGACGGCTCTGGGTACAATGGCAGCAGTGGGCAAACACGAAGCTCTCAGCATCGACTAACAGGCAACCGCATATTCTGGAAGCCTTCCTTCTCAACCAAAACATGTGGAATACAAGTGCGGCCAAGCTTGCGGTCAGCTGCTAAGACTTGATAAGATAAGAAATGACTAAAACCTGATCGGGAAACCTGCAAGCAGCTTGAGCACTAAGCAGGTTATCAGTTGCGGGGGTGACTGAGGCAGGATCTGCTTACATTGCACAACCTCTTCTTCTCCTAGGCAAAAGGGGCGAGTTAAGCCCACCGGGCATCGAGCCCGCCTGCATCTTCTGGACTTTTCGGAGGGTCTGAGATCATGATACTGCCATCCGCATGTGCAAAATCACTTCAACGTCCTGTCCTAGTTCAAGTCAAAGCTCATTCTGTCTTTCTTTCCCCAAGCTTGAGGGGTATGCTCCGCGTACGTGCCAGGCCCCGTGACAAAGCTGGGGGAACACGGATGGCATTTCCGGAAGCCTGTGACACCACAGGAACCTGAGTTCAAAGCTGTCGGTGCGAGGTGGAGGCGCCACAGTCCTCCGAGGATCCGTGGCAACATCAGTCCAGATAGTGGACAATGACCGGATCCCCGCAATGCAGACATGAAGATCTACTCACGATGGTGTCTTGCAAACTCTCACACTGCCTGCAGTGTCAGAGCAACAGGCTCCAGCCAGTCTGACAACAGGCTCAACGCCTCCTGCGAGCAGACCGCTGAGACCAATGAGTCCAATGCGCAGGTCAGGCGGAACTACAATGGCCTTCATGGAAGCATCGTTGCGCTTCATCATCGAATCCTCAGCCCAAGTGTCGAGTTGCGCTGCAAGAGCATCTGTCAGAGCCCGGATTTACGATTGGCATACCCCCCCCCCCCCCACTGTAGTCAAGACATCATCCCAGGAAGTCTGAGAGTATGCACCATGGCATTCTTCCAGTCATCGAGTGCCAAGGAATGCTGGCCTCTCGGAGACAGTTGTTGGCCCAAATGGCTTCGAGTGCCAGATCGCCGCCTGCACCGCATTCTGCCCGGTTCATCGTGGAAAAGCCTGGCAAACTGCAGGAGAAGTCAGCTTCGAAACGTTTGGGCAACATCAAAAAAGCAATTGGTACTTTCAGGCTCGACCGGGCCTTGCAAGACTCCCAAGAGGATCTTGCTCGAGAACCCGTCTTGCTCCTTCCGAAAGCGACGGCACGTGGCCGCCATCCACGGATCTTGTGAAGCGCACCCAAGATGTCATGAACCAGCAGCAGCTCAAAGAAAACCACACCACATGCCACAGGCACCTCCTCTCCAAACAACCTCACAGCCGTCAGCCGGGTGTTCTCCCCAGCCTCAAGCACAAGCAGATCTACTTCAAGTCTTTGTTGCAATCGGGGTGTCCGGCCTCGTTTGCCGCTGTGACTCCAAGGTGAGTTGCTGTCTCTGGCACGGGAATGCCTGTGGGAATTGCCACCTGCAAAGAAAGCAGATTGAATTGGTGCCATTCGCAAAGAGCTGCCGTCAACTGCCTGCAAAGGCATGCCACGGACGCTGCAGGCCTTGCAAAGACTTTCATCGAGGCTGCACGATTGAGAGCTGGCCAAGCGCGGGCTCGGGTCGCGGCCTTAAACGGATTAGCCGCCATTTTGCAGCGCCAGATCTTAACGACAGGCCGAATCCTGAGAAGGCCAAGGCAGGTTAAATTGGCGGCTCCGGGACAGTCTGAGGGCCTGGCACCTCTGGAGTGTACCACAAAGCCTCATTCGTGGTCGAGCTCTCGGTTACTGCGTCGTCCTGCACGGCATGACTCGTTTGGATGGTGAGGAAACAACATACCCACAAAAGCCCACAGACTGCCAAACCGCAACTGGACATGTCTGAAATCGAAAGCTAATTAACTTGAGAAGAGGCTCGCGAAAACTAGGGCCGTCAAGCGAATCTAATTATTGCAGCATAGCACAGCGAATCACTCGAGTGTGGCGGAGGCATCGCACGGATGTACACGTGAAAATTTCGGGTGTTGTGGCATTTTCGGTCGGCACATACCACCGGCTATGTCCCGGCCCCACGGAGAGATGGCAGGTTCCGGTCCGAAAATGCCAATACACCCCACACAACCCGAACGGGAGCCGCAAAAGTCGCAACACGCAGCTGCGCGCAACTTCTAGGTTTGCCATGGCTCGCGGTGCAGAGACAATCAGAGACATACCTTGCAAGAAAGAGCGAACAGCGAGGCAGCTAGGCAAATGCGAGCTTAATGAAACAATATGTTCAAGGTCACTCTATGTGAAAGTCACTCTGCTGATAAATGCCGTGGAAATTGGTATTAGAAACTAGTACAAATGTTTCCCGCGAACCGACGGTCCCGCACGCGGCGGTGCCCTACAGCTAAATTGAGTTGGTAAACGACAAATTCCGCAAGCTCGACAGCGCAGCTTTCGTGATTTGCACAACCTAACCTCGTCTGCCCGGATGCTATTTTCCCCGGTAGAATTGCGTGCTCCCGGCTCCTCAGAAGAGAAGCCTGAGTCCACACCTGGTCGAAGCATGTCGAAACTGTAAAATGCCGTAATGCTGCAACCTCCAGACAGTCAGGGGGCGCGAAGCTCACCGGAGCTTTTTGGTGATGCTCCCCGAAGCGAGTCATGGTGAGACTGCCAGGCCAATCACTAGAAGCCTGCATCATCTTCCACAGGCAACTTGCGATATCCACTTGGTGCGCTGTGCTTGAACGCGCTGAAGTCGGCCAAAGCCATGTTACCCGGGTCCTCGTTGGGCTCTGCCCGGCGCTGGCGCCCTGATGGCGTGAGGCGAAAAGCGAGTAAGCCGCAGCAGAAGATCAGGGTCGCTATGCTTGCGAGGGCGATGGACAGTGCTCGCTCGCTGTGCTGCCAGAAGGGCCTGGTGTGTGGCACGCACCTGCCCTCGCTGTTTAGCTTGTACTGCTCCTCTGTCGTCGGCTTTGGGCAGAGGACGCATTTCTGTGCAGAGACGCAGCTGACACAGAGGTCCGGGCAGCGCTTGCAGCGGTGGGCCTGGTAGTCCGGCCAATAACCCACGTCGCAGAAGCGCACGCAGCTGCGAGTGCGAACGTCAAAGAGCGGCAGACCCTCAACGCACCCCTGTCGTGCCAAGTCTATCGAGTAATAGCCTCGGTGGTTGCCGTCAGACGAGAGCACCATAAGTCTGATCTTGCGCTTCATCCCCATAGGCACAGGAAACTGGAGATACTTGTTCGGATACTGGAACTCCCCATATGCCTCCTCTCTGAGCCTGCGGATGGGAGTCGATCTCAGGGGTTCTGGTTTGCTGTTGTCCCGCCACTTGTCCAGGCCGGTGATGTTGTCATCTGGCACCGGAGGCTCCGCTTCTGCCACAACTGTTTGGCCTTGATCCTGAAGGTGCAACTCGAGCATGGCCAGCTCTGTAGATACATCTAAAAAGCAGCGGTACATTCCATGATGGTTGGGGCTGAACTTGGGGTGGACGGTGTGTCCCGCCACGATTAGGTGTCTCAAGTTCGTTTCTGTTCCATGGAGCCTATTGACATTTATGGTGTACGTTCTGGATCTGCCGTGGAGCTCCACATCGAATTTGTAAAGCGTTTTCTCCCCCCTGTCCAACACCACCTTCTCTGAGAAGTCGATAATGGCGCGCGGGGTTTGGTGATGCAGGCAGTCCAGGTTTGGACACAAGTAAATGTTTGTGATGATAGCCTCACCCAGGGGTGTAGCCTGCACAGCAAAGAAATGCATCTTATAGTCCAAGGTCGCATTGTACATCACGTCGTTGGGGTTGAAGACCGGCGTGGTGTCAATAGGCTGCTCCTTGTACTTCAGGTACATAACATCCAGCTCAGGCTCTGGCGTTCCAGCATTGCCCACAAATTGCTCGAGGCATGTGGCTATGGCTAAAAGCCATCGTGCCCCACAGCAGTGCGTCTTCATCCATTTCAGTTTGGCTATGTGCCGTGCTCACTGGCCCAGGCTCCCCTAAGGACTCCATTTACCCTTGGCCGGCTTTGCGGGGGTAGCCATAGAGGGCCTGAGCCCAAAGATTGAGAACCGAGAGTCGTTCGTTCCATCTAAGCAGCTGGACAAGTTTGACGCATCCGGATGCAAAACCAAACAGCTCGAGGGTGCAACTCAAGCACGAGGCTCCGGCGCTGAATCACCAGCTCATCTGACCAAGAAATCTCCTGCCAGTCGCCCGAGCTGGTCGGAACAAGCCTTGATCGAAACTCGACTGCCAGGCGGAGGACCCCGAGCAGGGACCTGTCCTGCTTGGCCCAGTACATGACGTACTCCACGATCTCTGTAACACCCAGAGATCGCAGGTTGCTGAGTCACAGCTGAAGCAGCTGTGAGCGTTGCAGCGCCTGCTCCTCCTCCAGCTCCGGGGGGAAGATTGTCACCCTCCCAGCAGTGACCTGACGCCGTCGATTTGCCAAGCCACTGCTGCTGCGCTGCTGATGCTTCGATGCTTCCCAAGCCTTCCGGTCTGCGGACATCCCGAAGCCCTCGAGGACCATGGCTTTGGCCTCGACTTTTAAGGGAAGAGAACGGAGAAGGGCTGTTTGGGGCCCCTCCCTGTTGAGGGGAATCGAGCGGGGCAGTCAGGGGTTGGAGGTTGGGGGGGGGTGAGAAGGTTGGGAGCCCCCTTTGTTGGGCACTCCAGGGAGTAGTCTGTAGGGTTGGGCACTCCAGGGAGTCTCACGGTTCGGAGCTGGGCACTCCAGGCAGTCTCACGGAAGAGTCTTACGGTAGTTTCTGGGGTTGGGCAAGGAGTCTCACGGTAGTCTGCAGGGCACTCCAGGGAGTCTCGCAGCAGTCTGTAGGGTTGGGCACTCCAGGGAGTCTCACGGTAGTCTTCGGGGCTGGGCACTCCAGGCAGTCTCAGGAAGAGTCTCACGGTAGTTTTTGGGGTTGCGCACTCCAGGGAGTCTCAAGGTAGTTTGGGGTCCGGAACGAGGATCCATTTTGCATGGCGGGGTGGATCCGATTCGGTGTGCACCGGGAGCTGACTCAGGGATCTGATTCAGGGAGCCGCTTCGTGGGATCCTATGCGGTCATCGCTGCTCTCATATCACGTTCCTTATAGATGTTTTGGCACACTTCTCGATTTGTGCGTGTCATCCTTGCATAGGGGCCATGCTAATCTTCTCTGTATAGTTCCAATTTTGTCGGATGATCCCGTCTCATGCATCTGACCGCACTGTCTGATCCGGAAAGCACAACGAAGCGCACCCTCTTGGCGTGCAGTCTGTGCCGGGCCGTCTTAAAAAGGGCTTGGCTTGGTTTGGCTCGGATTGGCTCCGTGCGCACCTGCCCATGCGGGTTAACTTGCCGAACACGCTACAGACACTTTGTATGCACAGTCTTCCTGCCCTCACCATCTTTCGGGGTAAACTGCTTCTATGAGTTGATAGCATGAAATAGTATGATCCAGTGAAGTAAGGTTATTCTAGATCGTCTGAGGCTGGGCGTGGTATGTGCGGGTAGTGACGGAATGTTGTATATTTAAAAAGAAAGCTGATTAGATTAGATTAGATTAGATTAGATCAGAATGACAGCAAAGGACATCAGCTTTTAAGCTGTTTAATGTAAACATAGAACGACAGCCTTCCACGAGTAATAATGACCAAAAAGTAACAGCAATCATATTAGTAACAATCATAACGATCATGAATCATCACCATAATGCGAACAACTGGTTTTACAAAATAAAGAAGAATAACAAGAACAATGATGCACAGTTCTTACACAAAAAAGAAGAATAACAAGCACAATGATGCTAGTAAATTCGCAGTAGACGTTTCGTCAACTCTGGGATTCAACGTTTGAGGTTGCGATTGAAACGAGATCAGTAAACAGTGAACCTGGAGCCAGGTCGTGCAAGGCTCTGCCTTCTGTTCGTCCACCAGTGCCCTGACCACGTCCGAGCCCACACCGTCTGCAGAGACTCCCGACCCCCTTTTCGATCTTTTCACCAAAGCCGTCTCTCCCTGACGGACGCTCGTGGACCCGATACCCCCATCTGCCCAGCAAAGTTGTCATCCGCTGTGTATGGAAGGCGAGTTTGAGATTCTTACGTCTCGGGGCAGCACTTGAGGAGCATCTGCCGGTCTAAGTTTGTGTTTCAGGTGCCGTGGAAGATCTATATTCTTCATGTAAGAAGTTCTGAACAAACTGCTGTTGAAGATTCCAACAGGCTGTGGCAAACACGCAGCCTGTTGTATGCTGTCTTTCTTTGCTTCGCTCTGCCCTTCTTTCCTTCGTTGGTATTGGTGTTCGTTATTGGCTGTTTCTTGTTATTTATTGCTCTGTTCCGTGATTTATCTCCATAGTGATGTCGTTCTCCATCTGTCTTTGTTTCTTGCTGGCTGTTGTATGTCCCTCCTTCGTTCCTTCTTGCTTCGCTAGTAGTTTATTTGCTTCGTGTGTTATTTTTCCGTGCGTTCGTTCATGTTTTCTTTTTCTGTCGCTCTGTCGTTCGTTCTTTGTGTATGTCGTTCATTATGTACCTCTTTCTTGCATTATGTCATTTCTCTTGCGTTGTTTGTTTATGTTGAAAAGTCTTATATTTTCAGGCTTGTTATCTCCTTGTTTCTGCCGTTCGTTCTCTCTGGTTTCTGTGTGTCCTTCTTTCTTTCTGTCTCTTTGCTGTCGTTCTTCTTTCTCTCTCTACCTTTCTGTCTTTCGTTCCGATGTCCTCCTTTCTCGCTGCACACCACGCCCTCCCCCTCAACTAAAAAAGCAAGCGCTAACAAATGGAAATACTAACAACAACAACAACAACAACACCAACAACAACACCAACACTAACACCAACACCAACACCAACACCAACACCAACAACAACAACAATTTTGCAATTGAACGCAGTGCGAGCGTACTCTGCACATAGCGGGCAGTTACCGCTGTAGCACTCTCTAAGCTTGAGCTT
>CAJNJA010008330.1:0-15517 GCA_905231915.1 Symbiodinium necroappetens
AGGCAGCTCGAATAACATCGGGGACCTGCGCCTGCGCAAGCAGCGAGGCGACATCAGCAAACGCTTGTGTGGAGTCGTCGGCGTCCAACACGACGCGCACGACCTCGGCCGTGAATCCCGAGGGCCCGGGGGCAGCCCCCTTATGCGCCCGGCGCAAGTTAGTGAGCAGTGCTGCACGATCGAGCTGGACAGGGGAAGGGGGATTCCAAGTGAGCAGCTCCGGGTCGATGGCTTCGTGCGGCTCACGTGGTCGGCGGGTCGGGTCGGCAAGCTGGTCGAAAGTAGCGTCGGTAGCCGGGGCGAGCGGTGCAGCAGTGAGCGCCTGTCGCGCTGCAGACAGTTCTCCAAGGTGAGCTAAGTGCCGTGCTCGACGTGCCCGAGCGTCTTCATCGGGCGCCTCGGTTGCACGGCGGTTTGTCGAAGTCGCGGGCTCGCGATCGAAGGCATCTTGCAGCAATGCTGCCCAATTACCCTGCATGAACGATTGGAACCGTGCCAACATAAGCGGTTTCTCAACTCGAGCTCCACTCGCGGGCCGGTGCAGGAGCATGCGGGGCAAGAACAACCACAGTTTCCAGGCTCTGACGACGTGAATGTCGCCAGCTCCGCCCGATGTCCTTGCGCCGGACCGAAGCAAGTCCAATGCGACATGGAGTGCTCTGCGAAGCACACCCTTACAAAAGTGCGGGGGCACCCGAAACAAGCAGCACGGCCGCGCCAGGACGTCCTCAGCTAGGACAGGGTCAAGGTTCGCCAAAGAGGCCCGGTAGCGCAACCGGGTGTCGGAAGCGGGTTCATGCTCGCAGTTGGGCAGATCACGTTCAACGCCACCTGGGTCGTCTTGTGTGCTAGACGAACCAGAACTAGAGGAGGAACTAGACGAGGGGGAACCACTAGGTACTGGAGGTTGCGGCGGGGCCGTGCTGGCACGCACTCCACTGGATGTCGAGGCCGGGGCACGGGTCGGCGGGCCGGCTCTCGCGCGATGAAGTGCGGCGACTTCTTGCAGGAGTGCGGACGCGGCCATTTCCCCCATGACAACATAGATTTCAGGCACCGGCAGGGCACGTCCTTCTTGGGCAGCAAGCTGTTGCAAAGTATGCAATGCATGCACTAACGCGGCAGGCGCAACGGGTGGTGCCTGGCGCAGGGTGCCGAGGGCCCTAAACCCTAAAACCCTAAACCCTAAACCCTAAACCCTAAACCCTCAACCAGGGCCGCTTCGGTAGAAGGGGCAGTCGACACAAGTGCTGGTTGTTCTGGAGCACCACCGACCAGCGGGGGTTGAAGTGGATCTGGGAGCGGGACGCGTTCGCCCGGGCAGGGCAGCACTTCTGGTGGGGACCCTCGGCAGCAAACCCACCCGCGGCTAAACTCGCGCAAGGCCAGCGCGAGCCGCCGGGGGCCGTGAGCGGGGCAGGTCGGTGGTTCTGGCACGTGCTGTAACAAAGGATGGTCTTCATCAACGGTGGCATTGCAGCGCATGCATACCCACTCCGGCCTCCAGCGTCCGCTTTGCCGGGAATGGATGGGAGCCCAATGCATGTGGCGATCTGGCAATTCCTGCCATGCGGCATCCGAGGTGGCATGCGCGGAGTCTGCGAGGAACAGCCGCGGGCAACAGAACGGTAGGATGTGTGAAGGCGGTCTCGGGGCCGTGGAGTTGTGGTATTGACGGGACGTGGTGTCGTGGTCCGGGGCAGGCTGTGGCGCCTCGACACCATGTGCATGGCATGCCGTGGTGAATGCATTGGCGGCTTCGGGCGGCCACCGAGCACGACAAGTGGAGCAACGTAGATCGCGGACATTGGCAACGAGGTGGGCAACGCAACCCAAATGCAACGCATGGCCGCAATGAGGCCAGTGGAACGGTGTTTCCGGGCCCCGGGAGTGGCTCGGGAACTCACATAAGCAGACTGGGCGCGCATCGGTAGAGGGACATGGCGGGGGAGACGGCGCATCATTGCTGAGCAACCAATCCGGAACCGCCTGCTACGTGCCATGCCACAAGGACAGCCCGTTCGCAACAACTTCAATGCGGCGGTCGCCGGAAACCGGCACATCGATGTTCATGTCCGCAAGGCGAACGTTGCGGGCGACCCGCGCCCCGGCTTCTTGGCACACCCTCGCACCCGCCCGCTCGAGAGGTAGGGCTCGAGATGCGAGCACACCGAATGTCGCACATGCGGCCCTGTGGTCACCGAGGGGGTCAAGGCAGCCGCGGCAGGCGCACGTGCGCGGTGCGACGGGCAGCGGCAAGCGAAGCCATCGGAGCAGCAAGCGACTGGTTAATTTTTTCTTTTTCCCACACCTCTGTTAACGTCCGTCCACTCCGCGGTCCCAGTGTTCATGCCCAAAGCCCACGCAACACCCTACGGCATGCGACTGGCAAGGCGGGCTGTTGGGCAGAGTTACCGGCTCCGCACTAGTCCACCCGCCTCCCCGCCGCGTGAACCGCGCCTTGCTTGCAGGCGACGTGCTTGCACCGTAGCTGTAGGTTGCTGGCAGCTAGCTGTAACCCTAACCTTCCGAGCTCAAGCACCTTTGGCAGCCAGAAGAAGGTCCGGTGAGAAAAAACAAAACAAAAGGGGGATTCCACGAAGAGTTCAAGCGAAGTGGGCCGTGCAGTGAAAATGCGGGCATCAACCGGTCGTGCCTGTGAGTCAAGCAATGCTGCGGAGGAGGCATAAAGTTCTCGCAACAAGGCTCGCTCAGACACTGGCAGGAACGAATGTTGTCAAGCTGTGGCTCGTCTCGAACGAACGGACGCGGCACTTCTCCATGGAGCAGATCGTGCCAGGATGTGCCAGGACAGGGGTTCAAAGCCAACGGCGGACAGCGAGTCGCGTACAGTTTGAAGTGGCAGCGGCTCCGACAGCTCGCATGCTGCGTCTGAGTCGTGGACAAGTTGAGGGGCCAACAGGCGGTCGCGCTTGAGCAGGGTTGGGAGGGCGTCGGCCCAGGAAGCCCAAAAGGCCCGTACTGCATAGGCCTAGACCGCCATGGCGTAGGGTTAACCGCACCCAGGATTATAGCCTTCCTTGTGTCCGCACTCCGAGCCGCAATCCGTCTTACGATGACAAGCTCAAACCAAGGAGGCCGAGACTGTGAAGCTACCCGATTTCCGAGTCCCCAGACTTATGGGTCATGGAAATCACATTGCGAGAAACCGTAAAAACTGCTTCGGACAAGCCCGATGACGCCTTTAGATGGATTCAGGAGGTTAACGAGAAGTCGGCTACAGTGCAAGCCACTGTGCAAGCCCTTCAGGAACCGCAGAAATTTCTGACTCTTGACACGAAGATATTGTCAGCATTGTCGAAGGTCGCTAACGGCGAATTGGCACGACAGATCATCAACTACAGAGGCTTCAGGTGGAGGGGCTGTTCGCGGTAGACGAATCAGCAAGGCCCCTTTACAGTGTAGAAGCCCTGCTAAACGTCAAGCTCCGCGGCGGCGATCTCGGCACCGTTCTCCACAATTGAGAGGTTTTTGTTTTCGCCGGACCTTTTTCCAGCTGCGCAAGGTGCCGAAGCTCGGAAGGCTAGGGTTACAACTAGCTACCATCAACCTACGGCTACGGCGCAAGCACGTCGCCCGCAAGCAGGGCGTGGCTCACGCGGCGGGGAGACGGGCGGACTGGCTCGGAGCCGGAAGTCGGCTCGCGGGCACTGGNNGTGTCACGAGCATCCGCGAGCAGGTCACCTGTTATTGCCGGCCTCAACCATCAGACTAAGGAAACCACCCTTAGAGAAACTCCTTCGCACCCCCGCGACCACGGAAGAACTGGTACGTCCCCTACGGCGCCTGTCAATTGATGCTCGCTGGTCTGAAGCCAGCCTGCAGCCCTTGCTGCCCCACACGCGCCGGTTGCATGTCTCTGACAACACAGACGTGTGGCAGGACGCTCAGGGCGAACCGCGCAGGCCGAACCCGCTCCGGCTCGATCTTTACGCCATCGCACGCTTGCCAACGAGCATTCCCTGAGCACGTGCACATCGAGCTCTTGAGCTCGATGTGCGCAAGACCCGCATCTGGAATGCAGCAAGTAAGGAACCTGCAGACATCTCGGACCTGCGCGTCCAAAGCGACGAGCCTCTCTGGACCGGAGATTAGGCTTTCCCCCGCCATCAAGGTCTCCTCGTCATTGGCACGCCATTCGGTACGGACGAGTACGTTGCCACCATCCTGGCTGCGAAAAGGGACACAGCAACGTCCCCCCACCGTCGGCTCGGCTCGGCCGTGACGAAGCGCGCACGGGCCTGAGCCGCGGACGCCAGAAAGCCTCAGGCCATACTGAAACCACGCGTGCTCCTGTGCAAAGGTGCACGCGACCAAGCGTCGCAGCACGTCCCCGACGACGAGCATGGGGTTTGCGGCAGGTGACTTTGCGGCTAGGCGACGGGACAACCGGCACTGGCAGAGCTGCACATCGCGCAAACCGCTCGGCAGCACCGTGCCATACTGCGCAGTCAGCTTCGTCGTCGAACATCATGCGCATATGCTTCTTAGTGACGCCTGACGGCCCAGCGGCTGTGCCTCGCCTGTTCCGCGGAAATGTGAGGAGCGGCTGCAAGGGCAGCACGCACACGCTCTCGGCCTAATCTCGATCGGAAATCGCAGCGGCTTTCGCAGCTCGAGCTTCAGCATCCGTCCGGGCGGCGCATCCAGTGACAGGCCCGGCGGAAAAGCACGCAAGCATGCGGGCGGCGAGATTGAAGATCTTCCAGCCACGCAGTGCTGAATTGGCGGAGCTTGCGTCCGCGACGAGCTGCGCGGAAGGCAGTGCGCAAGGTGCTGCACACTTGTACCGGAACGCTCTGCACGGTGAGGATGCGCTGGCAAAGTGTGGCTGCGAGATCAATGACGTCAAGCGATTGAAAGCCTGCAAACAAGGCAAAAGCTGACGAGTACAGACGGCTGAATATCCTAGGAGAATACATGTGCAGGTGGGGGACGCTGTACGAGTACAGACGGCTGAATATCCCAGGAGAATACATGTGTAGGTGGGGGACGCTGTGCGAGCTGCAAAAAAAACCGCACACATCTAGTGAACTCATCACGAGGAACCTTCGTCCAAGGCGGTGGCAAGTGCTTCAAAGCGCCTCACCTTGTCAGCACACAGCTGCGGGCGCAGCAGCGTCGTCAGAGATCGGTTGCGGTGGCAGACTTGGCGCATCGACCGGCCGGGCTCGCAGGCCCTCTCTGTGGCGACGGCCGCTGGGCAGACTAGAAGAGTAAGCCACGCTTCCTGCAGCGGTGCCGCAATGTAATGGCCTTCGGGTGCTACGACACTCGCGCAGACTAGCTGAATAAGAAACGTGACGTTTGCAGCCTGTGAGCCGGAACCGTAGAAGCGAGGGATTTCAAAGCACGTGCCCGCAAAGCATCGACAGCAGCGCCAGTCACGCGGCGCCTCGGCTGAAAGCATGCCTGCGCAGCTGGCAAGGCAGGCGGTGCTTGGTCTGGGAGATTGGCCGCATGAATGAGGCGCACGAGGCGAATCCTCAACACACACTTCTGCGAGCGAATGCTGCTTGCCACACCTGCCACCCAATTCCCACGCGCTCTTTCGATCCCAAGCAGGCCCGCAAGCGGGTGCTTCCAAACCGGCTCGGCAACCACACTCCCGCCGCCCGTTACGCAGATCGTCTTGAGGCCTCGCCTGCGACAACCTCTGCTGGAACACACCAACCACCGCCGCGTGTCGGAGCGCAGGACCGCCGCAGGCTCGGCCTCGTTGCGGGGCAGGCCGTGCCTTCGGCCGGGGCAGCTCGCAGCAAAAGGGACACTTTCCGGCATGCGGAAAAAGGCAAATAAAATAAAAATGCGTAAACCCGACGTAGGGGTGCGGGGCATCGCCACGGGCCACTCTTTTCGCCGCCTAGGCGAAATCCTCTACTTGGCCAGCTGGGGGCAGATGCGTGTGCGCACTTTCCTCGTGCCGCAAGATGGCCGTAGCGCATACGATTCCATGCCTCGCGGCTTTCCTCAGCAAACTACACGAGGTCGCGCCAGAGCTGCTCCCGCTCGTGCTCTACGGCCGACGGGCCGACCCTCCATCTACCGCTGGCGGGACGCGGGACGCTTGCGGGGGAATGCCGCAAGGAAATGCGAAGGCTGCGAGCAAAGCGATGCCCTGGCCCCAGTTGGTTCCTCCTCTCCATGTGCGTGTCGCACCTACGACGCGCCTGACTCACGCCCGAGAGAGCACAACGCTGCCTGCAATGCTCGGCGAACTCGGCCTTCAATCCGCGGAACGCACCGCCCCGGCAGCCTACTGGGCGGTGTGGGCAGGCCACCTGCGATGAGAGCACGCGTGCCCGACTTCGTGAGCCCTGCGTACCAGCCTTCACTCTCAAGGACTCGAGGAGGCTGGGCCCGTGGCGGGCATGCGCACGCAACCGTCGGCGAAAGCTGGCGAGGGCTCGTGGAATTCGTGGAGCACCGGCAATGCAGCAGCCCACGCACCCAAGAAGTTAAGCCCACGGGTAGGGTTGCCACGTGTTTCGCGTGTGTGACATCCGCTGCCGAGGCACGGGGGAGGTTGAGGAGAGAGGCCGCGCAAAGCCGCGGACCAGAGCGCCACCCTGGCGGTGATTGCCGAGTGCCAGCAACCCTGGCGTTGATTGCCGAGGGCCACAATAGGTGCTGGACGGCCGGGGCACGGTGGCGTGCCAGAAGGCGCAGGAGCTGCACGGTTTCGTTGCCAAACCTGCCGCCGACCGCAATCCCGACGACTCTACCAGGCGGCGAGCTCCGTGCATGTCTTGTGCTGCTTGCGGCGCGCCGCACTGGTTACGGCGCAGCCCAGCTGAACGTCGGCCTGTGACTGTGCTTGAAGCCAACGTGGCATGCACTGCGAGTTGGGACCAGCGGCAGGCCGTTGCAGCGACAACGCTCAAGGCGGAAGATTATGAGTTGTTCAGCACGTGGTCGAGACCAGCTGCCCAAATGCAATAACGGCAGAAACTCCACACACACACACACACACCCTTTCATTTAGAACTCATGATTCAAGAAGGGCTGCACCGCCCGCCCTATTACCAGTACGAGTTGAACAATTAAGCACAGCGACATTGTGAGATGAGTGAAAAAAGATCGGCACGTGCAGCATGTCATAGCCAATTTCGATTTGAAAATGCGTGCACGGCCACGTCATAGCGCCAGTGAAAAATCCTCCTTGTGCCGGAATGAAACAAAGGCCTCGCGGCCTCGCCTCCACGAGTTCCGGCGGCGGGCTCGCGGCTCGCGGAGGCTCGCAGCGCGACAACGCCAAACAGACAACACGAAGTCGTCGCGCCGACGTCGCAGGTGCCTCCACCGCCTCATGTCGCGTGTGCCCACTGTCCGACCTGCTTGGACTGTCCAATAGCTCTTCGGAAATTCTCGGACTCTGATTAACAAACGCTCAGCAACGGTCCACAACATGCCCAATGCGCGGAATCCGGCAAACGGACAACACGACATGAAACGGTGAGGTTTTTCAAGCATGCGCTCGTGGAGTGCTCGAGCGAGCGCGGCACCACCGTGGCACAAGGATCACGGTCCTATAAGGGCATCCAGCATCTGGCAGAGACTGTGACATCGCATGCTAGGCGGTGCTCTAGCTGAGATCATGTAGCGAGACTCGACATGAGCGCTGAACAGGCTTCGTAGCTTTGCTCGGGCTCGGGCTCTTGTCAAGTGGGCGAGGAGCAGGTATTGCATGTTCAATCTTGATTTCCTGTTTCCGTGCTTGTGTTTCAACAGCTCCGAGGTGGGAAGGTTTCATGAGTCTTTGCTTCGCCCCACCAGGTTTGCTCACGGGCATGCGAAAGCCCTCGGTGGCAAGCCCTTTTCGCTCGTACAGCTGCGGTCGTGCCTGCACCTTCGGGAAAGTCCTGGACAGCCTGAAACAACTTTCAGCCCCAAAGCATCCCAAAAGAAGCAACACAGATGAGCCGTCCATCATGCATCTTTTGCCCGTGAGTGAGTTCGCTTCATCACAAACTTGCATCTAACAACAAGCTCGCTCCTGGAGCTTTTTCGGGCTCTTTGCTCAGATGGCCGTACAGCAACGAGCTTGATACTGCAACCCCTCTTCTAAAGCTAGAGAGGCCGCAGACTATAGATACCCTCCGCGTCGGAAGGCGACTGCTCAGGTCCTTCTCGAGCATCCCGGTCAGGTGACGTCTCGTCCAGGCACGCCTTGCAGAGCCTTGCAGCCTCTGCGCCCTCAAGGCGAATGCTCCAGGCACACTGCATGACATGCTCGTGCATCTTATGCCTTTCTGCCAGTTTCCGCACAAAGTGCTGGTATCCACCGCACCTTCCAGGGACCAAACTGCGATCACTGGCTGTCAGATCCCATGAGCATGTCCAGGACCGACTTCTTCGGCTTCGCGGGCGCTTCGGCTTTCGAAGCCTCCGCCCGTGCCTCCGCCCGTGGCTCCGCCCGTGGCTCCGCCCGTGGCTCCGCCCGTGGCTCCGCCCGTGCCTCCGCCCGTGGCTCCGCCCGTGGCTCCGCCCGTGGCTCCGCGTGTCTGGGAGCCTCTTCGCTTCTGGGCGCGGAAAAAGCTGCGGCTGTGGCCGAGGCGGCCGAGGCCGAGGCGGCCGCGGCAGCTGTCGATGCGGCCGAAATTGCGACCGGCCCGGCTGGCCCGGGTGCAGCGAGGCTGCCGAAGAGCTTGGCCATGCGCTCCTTCGGATGCGAAAAAAAAACCATGTGCTTCGAAGCTCTACGACGCGACGAGATCCGCACGCAAGGCGACATCCAATGACGCAAGACAGTCCTTGCCAAGCTAAGTCTGCGGATTGATTTCAAGAGTCGGGATGCTGCATGTGCGTCCATACGTCATTAAGTCTGCTGAAGACCAGCCTCCTGAAAGCACTATCCGACAACTCAGAAATACTCAGATCAGGATACAACTGCTTGTACAAATCCAACTCGTCAATCCCAAAAGTGAAGTCAGGATCTTGCTGAAAATCAAAACTTTGTCTTTCGAGTCTGGAAATCCCATGCTCTCCTGCTCTCCAGCGCTGCCACGGAAAGCCAAGAGGCGGACGTCCAGCCTTCGGCTCGGGAATGCGACTTTGAATGTTTCATTCTGTCTCGATGACCGAAAGGTGATCATTCTTGGATTAGGCAAAGATTATCCAACATCAACCAAGACGCACGCAAATCACACTCCCTACCGGCTTTGCGAAAAATGTTTAATCCATTCAATGCACAGAGCAGTGGTGCATGTCATCCTGTTGGCGAGTAGGTCGAGTTAACCAGATTCCGTATCCCAGATCGCCAGAGCCATGCCGCGCTCCCTGATTGCTTTGATTGTATGGCGAGCTTGAATCGCTCAATGTTTACGGCAAACGGTAGGGAGAAAAAGCTTTCTAAACACGACAATGCGACACAGCTGCAGCCCTACACCCGGTGCACAGGCCTGGAGTAGACATCCACGCCTTGGTCAGCAAGGACCTTCAAGCTGTTGGACGCAAGCGGTGCGGGTTTGGAACTAGATGTATGTATCCTTGCACTTCTTCACAAAACGTCCAGAGTGAGCAAGTGGAGTGCTACAATGCACGGGTCGTGCAGGCATAGCTCGTCTAGAACACACACAATAAAACAAGGCTTCCTACCCCGCATGCTGATCGCAGAGATGCAGCGAGCGAATGTGAGGGAAGCAGTTGCATCATGCGGAGGTGGATTCGTGATCGAAGTAAGAAATACTGCACTCCGTCTCGTTGCCATGGAAAATTCCGGCCCCGGCCTCCAGGGCAGTGACCAAGGCTCCAGCAATCACCTGAGTCGTTGGGAGGCTTCCGGGCACTTTCCAAGAGTTCCCAGTTAGGCGCTGGTGATCCCCATCAAATGCTCAGCCCCGCTTCCATGAAGAGGCACCTCGCTGCGATTGTTGAACACGCCGCCTGGCCGAACCAGACGAGGTTTGTCCGCCGACAGAGTTGAGGAATCCCGAACCACTGTACGAGTACGAACATTGTTCGAATTATTCGCCAATGTTGCCCACAACAACGGCACACCCGCTGCAAAGCCCATCAGTATCCATCAGTCCTTCAGCAAGAACCTGCCGTCTTCTGAACTCTGCCTTTGGAAGAAGCTTGTTGCGGATGCCTCCCAAAGGCATCAGCACCACGCGCTGTTTAGCTGGTGGCTTGGCTGCTGCCGCAGCCATGCGGAGAGCACCGAAGTACCTTTGAGAGCATTGCATCCGTGCTGCGAGGGAGCCGAGACTTCGAAGCCTTGCAATGGCCTTTACGACTTTACACGTTATCATACAAAGCCGATTATTCTCAACGAAGCGAGGAGCGGCATCACACAAGAGGTGCACTAAGCTACAGTTGTTGAGAATCGCATGCATTACCCTGCGATACTTCAGGATCCATCCGTGAAAGACCTTCAGAAGTTCCGCAAGCTTCTCGCGTAAGTCGAGATTGTTCTAAGGGCTCAGGACTTTCTGGACACTGTTCACAGACAATCCGCTTCTACAAGGCATGAAAGGGTTAAGAAGTGCAATGGTTTTGGCACTCACAATGAATAACGCTACGACGCCGACTAAAGCTTCGACTACGTACAGGTACGACTGCGACTGTGGCACCACCACCACCATCCCCTGCTGCTGCTGCTGCTGCTGCTGGTGCTGCTGCTGCTGCTGCTGCTGCTGCTGCTACCACCACCACCCCCACCGCCAAAGCTACCACCACGACGACTACCACTACCGCCACCACTGCCACTGCCACCACTACAGCCACAACCGCTGCCACTGCCAATACCACTACCACTATGACTACCACGACTACTACGACTACGACATGTACCTGCGACTAATCAGGGGACTCTTTGTCTTTGTGTTCGCCGGAAAGCAGAATTCCATGAGGCCTTTGGAACGTCAAGGGGCCCTGAAACCTTGCGGGAGAGGGGCTGGCTGATGATGATGAAGCGACTTATCTCCTCCTGCGCGCAAGCAGCTTCCCAAACTTAGAAAGCCCCACGAAACAGCGGCACAATTCCCAAACACCCAAGAAAACGGTGCACGAACCAAGATAATGGAATATGCCGTTGCTGGACGCCGTAGCTACGTTGAGAGGAGGGAGCGCAACTCCGAGCATGAAAGTGCTCAATGGAGTAACCATCTTGCTGACCAACGGCAATGCACCGCCACAGCCTCTGAGACAACTTGCCAACAAAGATCTGACAAACAGCTTTCTATCCTTGCATGCAGCCTGACGTGCACGAAGCAGGTCACAGGTGTCTGGATAGGACGCAGGTGCGACTGTCGTGTTTGGGCAGTCGAGAATTCGGAATGACACTCCTTTTCGAGCCCAGTATGCAACAAAAGCTGGTGGGCGAGCGGAGCGCCCGAAACAGCGGTGCCCCAGCTCGAGGCGATGACACGCAGGATTCGGGGAGCTCGGTCCGAGAGACGGCGGAAAGGCGACACTCGCAATGCCGAAAGGGCAGGACTCGTCCCGTCCAGTGGGCGGCGTCACATCCATGCTGCATGGCTCAACAAAAAAACCTTCGAGATTCCAAGCGTAGCGGCTTTGTCCTGAAAGCCCACGTCCAGATTCCCGGCGTTCAAGTATGCCTGTCTCAAGACAGCTCGAGCATGCCGTGAGCAACGTGATGTGGGTAGCAATTTCTACAAAAGCTTTACGCAGAAATCGTGCAGTTGTGCGGTTGGGATATCGCCTTGGTACCTCGGATGGCATCTCGCAACTCGCGGTGGGAGGCTTCGACTTCCGAGGTGTTTTGGCCACACAGTGAACTGACTTAACAAGTCCAAGTTGGGACGCTCATGCCATTGATGGTCAACACGTCGCGCCTTGACTGGAATGGCAGAGGCATAGACCATGTGAACCTGAATTCCACAGCACTGCTGATACTGCAGTGCGTCCAGACTCTGTGCAATGCATGTGGCTGTTTCAAACATTGTCAATCGCAACAAATCAATCCAGAGAGCCTTGTGTGAAGCCGTGGAGAAATCTTGGAAATCCGGCCTGCAAGAGCAACGCAAAGTTCGAGCTTCGGAGCGTCGGAGGGCAAGCTACAGAACCCTGTAAGGCCCCATGAAACCAGAGCCAAAGAGCAAGACCCCCCATCAGGCTCGAAACGGTTCCTTGAGGCCGGCCTCAGACCTACAGCCGGCACTCCCCAAGCGGAGAGGCAGCGCACTCCTTGGCACGGGGTGTTGCAAAGTTGCTTGAGCTTCAGGGTCTTAGGGCTTAAGGTTCAATGAAGTGGGCTTCCGGTGCCTCCTCATCCGGCACATCAATTGCAACAGAGCAAGACGGCCTCGCGTCACATCTTCGCCAAGAGTCTGTGCAGGGAGGACCGCAGGCTCGTGAGCACCGCTCCCTGAATCCGGCGAGGTCGGAACGTTAAAAAAAAAAAACAAGGACGACACAGTGCTACTTACTCTTCTACTGCTACTCCTACTGCTTCTCTCGCTGCTCCTGCTGCTCCTCAATACGACGACCATGACGACGACTGCTGTATCCAATTGAAACTTCGACATGCCCGTGCTGGCTGATGGTTCAAGGCAGATAGAGCATTTACAACATCCTCGTCGGTGCTTTTGGCACAGTTCACGGCAACGGCATCGCTCCGAGACCCGAAGTCGCAACGAATTCAAGCTTATCCGTGGATACCGGTACCGACCAGGCCGTCCGCAAGCTTTCCACAGTCGAATCAGGCTTTGGAATACGTCACCAGAGCGCACCTGGCTGGAAGCCGGGCAGTGAGGCACGGCCATGTAGCCGTTCTTCACGTGCAAGTTGTACCTTCCCCCACTTGCTCAAAGACTTCACGGCATGACTCGACCGGGCCGTATCAGTCTGAGGCCGGGGCCCCGAGGGCCAGGATGGGGAGGCTTTGGCGGCAGCCAAGGCCTCGCTTCAAAATCCGCAAAGTTTCGCGAGGCTTAAGCCTTTTTGCCGTCGTAAGGATGAACCATGGGCATCCCACTGTGATCTTTGCCCACAGAGAGATGGAGTCTAGTAGCACATCTACATCGTGGTCGGCGTGCCATGCTCATCGTGACTGGATGGTTGTTGTTTCTGTGTCGCATCACCGCAATACGTCCAAAAGGCAAGTTCCGGACACTTCGAGCAGAAGCACAGGCTTTGTTCGTCATGGCCTTTTTTCTGAAGCTTCGAGCTCCAAGGCCCCCTCCAGGGCTAACCAAACCAAGAACCAACAGCACGATAGGCTTGAGATAGACGAGCCTTAAGGAGGGCATATTCGCGTTGCTTGCATGATTGGACAGCCTTGAGGAGTTGGGAAAGTGGTTGTGCGACGTCGTTGTCTTAGCTGGTCGCAGTGTCCTGGGGAGAAACGAGACTTCGGAAGCTGCGCCCGGATGCTCAGGCAACGGCTACATCGGTCGCATCCAGGCCCAGTGGCCTTTGGATATCCGACGGCTGATATGGTTGGCACCCACCAGCAACATCGGCCTTGCCTCCTTACCTTGAGCCCATGTGCCATGGATGCCGTCCATTGCTCACCCATTCTTTCCCCCTGCCGTGCCTCTTGTCGCAGGCCGCGTTGTCTAGAATGAACTGGCCCACCTTGGCAGCCGCTGGCACGAAAAGCGCCCAAAGCATCCAAGGAAGACTCCGAGGGCCCGGGGCCCCAAACTGCCGGGTGGACGGCCAGCTGGCCCCGAGGGCCGCCTGTCTTGTCGTACCTGGCACTGGGCCGCTCAGCCTCGCTACGCTGAGCCAAACTGCAAGGGAGGTGCTTGTACTTGGAGATCTGATCAACCTCAGGACCCATGGCTAACTTGCTATAACCTATCACGCGGCGCAAAACAGCAAAGCACCGTCTCAGCCAGGCGCTATGTAGTTGTGCATAGGGTACCTCAGTCTGCTTTGAGATCCTCTTTGCACAACTCACGGAACGTCCCATTGCCATCTGCACAACGGCTCGGTTCTTCACAATGGTTTGGGCGGAGAGAAAGCCTTGACTCCCACGGCATACCAGCCCACTCGGAAAGTAATTCGACTTCATCTTTGCACAACGTGATCGAAGTCATCCCCGGAATGTCCTGGAGTGCGTACTGGGTCACCACTGAGACGGTCGGAGTCAGGACATGTCAGGACTGTGTATAACATTTTGTGACATAATCCCACTGATATCAGCTGTATTCAACTGTCGGTTGTCATATTGCAGGGCCTAACGGATATGTTGTAAGGGTCCACTAGGGTTTGAAGCTCAAGTGCTGCCAAGTGGCTCCGCACCATTCAGCTGGGAGGGGAGCACCTGGGCCGGTCAGGAGCTGCTTCGCCGTTTTGTGTTCGACAGCCCTCTGTGAGCCCTCTGCGACTTTTGGGGAAATCATGGCTGTTCCGGCTCAGGAGAGCACGAAGAGAGCACCGGCGTTGGAGGCCTTCCTGGAGTCGAGTGCTATGCATACCCCCCTTTTAGTCAAACCCCAGCCACCTGCAAACGACGCGAAAGGAATCGCGAACAGAAAAGCAAAAATCTGCCTCGACATCAGACCGGCAGAAGCTTCTGTCGGCTGCGTTCAATCACGAACCCTGCAGGTTTTGCTTTAGCCGTGACAGGTCTTGAACCCGGTGGCAGGGCACAGGTAGGAAGCAATAGTCGATGCTCAAGTGTTCTTAACTCACAACTCCACCAAAACTGCTCACAAGACCATGCACTCTCGATGCTGACATGGGCACTTAAACTCGGGGTGACCCGAACCTCAACCATGGTAAATCTTCAGCCGGGAAGCTGGATTTCCTCGATGATTTCGCCACTTACAACGCTGACACACCTTCAGTGTCAGGACAGGGCCGGATAAGGCAGCTGGGTGTCATTGTTCAGGTCAGTGTTCAGTCTCGGAAGGAAGAGCTTTTCAAAATGCTGCTGCTGCCGCAGCACAAAAAGAAGTTTACGCTGGCGCGGGATCATGGCCTTATAGATGTGCAGCAACCATACGAATGCCAGCTCGGAACCATGAACAATTCTCAAGATCTTCCACCGCAAAGGACGCAATCTGGCGCAGTTGTTCGTGTCTCGCAACCCCGGGGCTCCCAGACTTAGACTTAGAACGGACTTCCTCAAAACACCCATCGACTTTCATGGCTTGCGCTGCATTCTTCGCAGGATCCCAATGGCACAGATGAGTTACATTCACCGCGTTGCATCCAATGTGCTGGACCCTCGCTTTGATTGGCTCAAGTCACATCCGTGGCCCCCCACGATGCGAAATGGGAGGTGGTCGGCCTTTCAGCGATGAAGCTGGGGAAGGACCTCAGAAGCTCGCAATCCGGCAGGACAATGCACATCTTCTCCGACTGGCGGTCAAATTTAAAGCTTTCACGGAAAGGAAATTGCATGGCGCACGTGCAAAACGTGGTGGTGGTGGTGGTGGTGGTGACGGTGGTGGTGGTGGTGGTAGTGGTGGTGGTGGTGGTGGTGGTGGTGGTGGTGGTGGTGCTGGTGGTGGTGGTGGTGGTGGTGGTGGTGGTGGGGGTGGTGGTGGTGGGGGTGGTGGCGGCGGTGGTGGCG
>CAJNJA010008331.1:0-42095 GCA_905231915.1 Symbiodinium necroappetens
ATGTATGTATGTATGTACGCAGGTAGGTAGGTAGGTAGGTAGGCAGGCAGGTAGGCAGGTAGGTAGGTAGGTAGGCAGGTAGGCAGGCAGGTAGGTAGGTAGGTAGGTAGTTCGGTATGCATTGCTGTATGTATGTATGTATGTATGTATGTATGTACGTAGGTATGTGTGTATGTATGTATGTCTGTTTGTCTGTCTGTCTGTATGTATGTATGTCCGTGCGTCTGTATGTATGTGTATACATACACAGACACACACACACACATATATATATATATGTATGTGTGCGTGTGTGCCTGTGTGTGCCTGTGTGCATATGTGTAGGTATGTATGTGTGTATGTATGCATGCATGCATGTTTGTCTGTAGATGTGTGTACGTGTTTACGTATGTATGTCATGCATGCACGGACACTTGTACGTAAGCATGTTTGTGTTGGGGGGAGGGGTTGTGCATGTGTGTTTGCGAGGTATGGTAATGTATTCTACTGCCTAGTCATGTTGCATCGGAATACGATGCAATGCTAGGTATTTTCATGCAATGCAATGTAATCTAAAAAACTGCAACGTCACGTACAGTAGTGCTTTGTGACGAATGTACTGCATGCATGCACTGATGTGCGTATGTATGTCTGTGCGTAGAACGGTTGGTAGGTTGGTTGGTAGCTCGGTTGTTTGTTGCATATGTGCACTCCAGCCCCACACGCACTCTAGCATGTGCCTGCACGTGCACTTGCACGTGCTCTCTTCTGCACTCATACTCCATGCGTCTATCGGGTGTTCACATGCATGTGAACCGTGGATGTTGAGTTGCATGTGCAGGCACAGAAGCATGCTGTCGCATATTGCACATACACATCTGTGCCTGCAGGCCTGCAAACTGACGTTGGTGACCGGCTTACGCATAGAGACAGCGATATGTACAGAGATGACACGCACTTGCTGCAGGCCTTCGACAAGACAGCTGTGAAGCCCCGGCAGCGTCGCTGATTGACCACCTCATACAGAAGTCTCATTTGATGTGTGGAAAGCAATGGCAAAAGACACCAGAATAGATGGGTTTATTAAACTACACATAGCCGCCAACAAGCCTGAACCAGACAGGAGTCGGACGGGCCGCAGCGAAAAGACTTGGACCGGGAGACAGGGAAATCGTGCATGTTGCAAGCACACAGCTTTGGGTGGACCGGAAGACTGCACAGCAGTGATGGGTGTGGCTGCATGATTGCGCTGAACCTCTAAGTCCAAGCCTTTTGGGGTTGGGGTTTTGAGTTTCGATTCTTCAGCCGTCCAGGGCTATAGACAAAACCCTGTGTCTGCAGCTTCTGGGGGCAGCTTTCATCGGAACATGCATTCAAGAGCTCTACGACTCCATACATCTGCGCCCTACCGGCGAGGTCTTCGAAAACCGTGTACAACAGCGAAGTGTCTCGTGTCAAGTGCGAAGAGAAGTTTCAACTGCAGCTTCGCAAAAGCGCCTGCCTGCTGCCGTCTGTAGTCCCAGGACAAAGTGCCAAGGCATAGGAACCGAAGTGATTATTAGTACTGTCCCTCCTTAGTCCCCGAGTGTCATTAAGGTATAGAACCACACCACCCCTTAAACCCCATTCTGGCTGGCCCCTGCCCGCTTGGCATGGTTGTCGTAGCAGCTGCTTTATTCTCCATTGGCAGGTCCCATCTACAACATATCTTGAAGCGACAGTGGTTTCCATGACCAAGAAGGCAGCAATGACGTCGTGGCATCAGCAACCTGCATATCATGGCTTTGGGATTAGGGGCATCGTCAAAAATTTACTCGCTGGTTCAGAACTGCTAGTTTTGCCGGTGCACAACCAGTACAAGGACAGCCGGACCCTTCATCTCGTCAACCACTCTTTAGTCGGCCTGCACGACAGTGTACAGGGTCTGTGTTTGGGCCATGGCAAGCAAAGAGCTGACAGAAGAAGGCCGGCGCGAAGGACCAAACACTCCCCACCGAACCCTTCGGGAGGACTCTGCTGAGATGCAGTCCGAAGTCTGCCAACTTCTTGCAAGTCGTCCCAGGTAGCCTGCTATCACCACCGCACGATTCCCGGCTCTCCGCATCTTACTTAAGTAATCCCGACCACGCCGGGAATTGATACCCGAATTCAAGCCTCCCTCAACTGTCAACAGCGCGCTTCTGCGTGCCCGGGGGATGCAGAAACCTGAAGTTGAGAGATCCTGGCTCTTGCGAGGTGCAGACAACCTCCTAGCGCAGCTAGACACCGCGTACAGGCGTGGTCCAAATCATTGGGGGCAAGGGTTGTTGCGGTCTAGGTCTGGGCGGTGCGACAATGCTTTCTTAAGATTCTGGTGATCTGCTGTTGTTGGCGAGTCCATGGTTGTGATTTTCGCTGAATGTTTGTACTTGAATCCCTACTCCCATGAAGCCTCCTGCCACAGGCGTGTGGAGGAGTCGCAGGGCAGCAGAGTAAAACTGGAGCCGGGACCTTGGTCGTTTAGGCGCTTCAGCACATGCCTGGATCATGTTTCTTGCTGGACGGGGCGCTATTCCACCCTTCCACAACTGATGTGGCGCGAACCAGCTGAAAATACGAAAAAAATGTGCTTTGCCTCGCAAAGGCGAAGAATCGCTGGCCCAGCCTTGTAGATACTAAAGCCCAAAAGCCCTCGCAGAGCAGTTATGGAAGCCTTGCAGGTCAGCAGAGATCAACCTGTTGAAAGTGCTGGAGCAGGCCCTCTTGGCGTCGTGGCCATTGGCTTCTTTGGGCTCAGACTTAGGGTTCCCAGGGTTTACCGGGGGGTTATCGGCGCAAGCTGCCGAAGCCCTGTGAGTTCAGATCCCAATGGACCAGACACCGCAGTCTGCCATACCATTAGCCCATGAAGGCCTCAAAGACGCCTGCGAATGCAGGTTGTTTCGGCTATGTTACTCTCACGGCTTGGATCAGCCGCATCTCCACAGCAACCAAAGAGCCGAAAAGTTGTCAATGATCTTATTCCATCACCATCTGGTACAGGGGCAGGCCCAAAAATGCAGCAGCGCTCAGAGACTCACAGAAGCAAAAAACAAGCCGAAGACATCCACGGACCTGCCTTCTGAAAGCTGAACTCTCAGCCCGAATCGCTGAACTAAGCCCAAGCACCGACAGACAGACATACTCTAGTCCTCTCGAAGGCACGCGACATGCTCACCACTGCGCTGATGGCTTCCGCAGATCGGGCAGCACTGAAGGAAATCTTCGGTGGCTTGCCCAAACGAGTGTTCGTGTTATCGTAGTTGCCACTGTTTCGAGGATACGTGTTATCATTGTCACAGTTAATTACCATTTACCATGATTCTGCCTTGAGCTACCCGTCTTGCCACGTATTACCTGGAGTTCCACTTTGGATGTGCTAATTGAAGTCCAAGAGTACGGGCTGCAGAGACATGAGAGTCCGAGAAGCCTTCCAAATCCGAATTTAAAAGAATAGCCAACACCAGGGCAATTACAGCCCGGGACCGACAGGGCCTGTCAGACATGCTGTACACCCCTTCCAGGTGGTTCTTGCCGCAGAACTGGCAGAATTCGTGCCGTTCTTGACGCCGCCCAGCCAAGCTTGCATGGTTACAGAGCCGGTAGTTCAGATGCTACTAGATGCGAAACGCTCGAAAGAAGCCTTGCTGATCCGAAGCCTAAGCTTGCAAATGGCTCAGAGCCTACTGCTGAAGTTTTTGAGGCTTCCGACCCCCAGGCTTTGCAAGCTTAGGGAAGCTAACGGGCATAGATCGGGTTGGCAGGATAACGCAGACGGCAACTAAACGACAGTCCACCAACAGGGCCTGGCGATGCCCTGGGTCTAAGGCAGGCTGATGGCCATTCCCTCTGTAAAGTGTGTACTGAATGAAGGGTTGGCTGTCTGTGAATCTGGAGAGCCGTTCGTCATGTTCTGCAAACATCTTCCCGCACCGAACTCCCCACCATTTCCCGCCACGAATCGGAACCTGGATGCCCAGACTTTCTGGGTTCCAAGGTAAGCTAAAGGTGTGCTTAGACGGTCAAGATCCAGATCGGAACGCACTTTGCACGGAGTCATATCCATTTCCAGCACAGACCAGCCCAAACAAGTAATTTGCACCCCACACCATTTGTGCTTGCTAGATTCACCTCCGAGCGGGTCGTTGACCCACGGCTCATGGGTTGCCAAATCCTCAGGAACTGGTTGTCACATTGTCCCTTTGTAGTCGGTAGGAAGCTTAAGGACCGACCTACCACTACACCATGACTACTGCCAACTGCCACTGCCACTACCACTACGACACAAGGACTGCCACCACCACCACCACCACCACCACCGCCACCGCCACCGCCACCGCCACCACCACCAGCCTACTAGCTACTACCTACTACCGACTACTTACTACCTACTACCTACAACCCACTACCGACTACCTACCGCCTCCTACCTACTACCTACTACCTACCACTATTATTCCGATTGCTGCTATTCCTCCTCCTCCTCCTCCTACTACTACTACTACTACCACCACCAGCAGCTACCTGCTACCTGCTACCTGCTACCTGCTACCCGCTACCCGCTACCCGCTACTGCTACTGCTACTGCTCCTCCTCCTCCCCCTCCTCCTCGTCCCCCTCCTCATCCTCCTCCTGCTCCTGCTGCTGCTGCTACCACCACTACTGCTGCTGCTTCCAGGTAGCAGACCAAACCCCGTTGTATTCCCGAGTCTTCCCAGATTTGCTGCCGAGGCCGAAACGCCTGCGAGTCAGTGGAGCAAGTTCTGCGAGACCTCGGGTTAGGCCCCCGTCTCGGCGTCTTCCTGATTGGAGCCCTCAAGATAATTGGTGCGCTGGAATATGTTGCTGAGGGTATAGCATCTTTCTGTACCACAAGTTATATAGGGGCTGTAAGGGGATACGATTACTAATGATTCCGACACCAAAATTAGATGTCGTTGCTTCAGGGTCCAAGTCGATGCTTGACGAAACGTGCAAAAACGCCTTCCGTTTATCCGACGAGTACTCCACAAGGCCGAACTACGATCTAAAAGAAGAGCTTCAGAATGTTTGCCGCATACGCATTCAGACCTCCGACACGACACCCATGGGGTTCAGGGTTTCGAGCGCTGGAAGTCGACTTCGAAGGTGCAGCTCTACGGGCTGCGCAGGTGGCCGAGCGAGAGGTGCGTTGGGAAGATTTAGGTTCTGATGTTGAGTCTCACTGTGACAGCTGTGGCTGTGACTCGCAATCGTACCTGGTGAAATACACTATAAGAAAATTGGAAGACTTTCGGGCAGCCGCAATCAGCAAAACAATTATTCATTCCTGATGCATTTCCGTTGGCGTTACGATTTGGCGTTTTTTTGGCGTCGAGATTTTGTTGGCGCTGTTTTCGCGTTCTGATTTGGCGGTGTTTTTGGCGTTCCAATTTGGTGTTTTTTTGTGTTGGGATTGTGCTGGCAGTTTTGTGGAGTAGCCTGCAGCATGATTCCCCATCCCTTAGACATCCTTGTGAGGAGGAATGCCAATCCGGACACGAAGACTTTCCAGGAACGCCAACTTGGACTCCAGATAGAACGCAGACATAGCCAGTAACACCAATTTGGACTGCAAATTGACGCCAAACCAGACACCATCAAGCACCAAAAAAAATGCCAAACCAAATGCCAACCAAACGTCTACTAAACGCCAAAAACGCCAAATCTAGGCGGCGAATCTGGACCTCCGTATGTATATATATATATACATATATACACATATACATAGGTTTTTAGTGAATGCTCCAGTGTTTTGGCATTTGTTGGCGTTTGTTCTGTCGTTTGGTTTGGCGTTTTTTGGCGTTTCTGTGAATCTTGGCACGGATGCCTCATCCTGAGTTTTGGCGTTCAGTTTGGCGTTTGGTTTGACTCCCCTTTCCTGGCCCCTCCCCCTCCACTACTGCCTCCCTACACACACACGACTGCTTAAACAAGCGACAGGCGACCGGGCTGCACACTCATTAGCAAGCATGAAGTACAACCAGCAAAAACCTACATGCAAACAAGACACCAATAAGATACTCCAACAGCAACAAAATAGGACAGGCTCAAGCGCAACATACAACATTACGAAATAAAGCCCTCCAAAGTAACACCAAACTCAAGCACCAAAACAACGCCAATCGAATCGCAACGCCAAAAAACGCCAAACTCAATCACAAAAAACTCAATTCGAAACACAACGCCAACAAAACGCCAAACTCAAACACCAAAAAAACACCAAACAAACACTCACCAAATTAATGTTTGACTGCGGCACAGTCTCTTGGCCGCGAAATTCTTAGAACACACTAAGTGAAGGCTTGTTTGATTTTGCATGTGGGCTGCTTCCAGCTCAAACTCTAGCAAGTCGCTTCGCTTTATTGGGACCGCCAGTAGCAGGACCATGGCTTGGAATACTTTCTGGGCGATGATGACGACTACGACATTGGCTGCTAAACCTCCGACGTCTCCTTCTGCTACTCCCACCGCTACAACTGTGTTGCTGCATGCGCGGCGGCGGCGACGAGGAGGATGATGCCGACAACGATGACCACCACCGCCGCTACAGCAGCAGCAAGAGCATCGACAACGGCCAGCGTCAACAGCGGACGGCAACATCAGCAACAGTAACAACACGAAAGAATGCTGCAACGACAACGAAAGCAGCACAATCTTGCTGGAGCCACACGACCACAACTGCATCCGGCGTCGCTGCTTCAGCGAATACTAAAAGATCAGATGATAGTAATGAATGAAGAGACCGTGTAGGCAAACGAGTCCTATAGCCGCTGGGCTTCACCAGCTGCAAAGTCCTCGCCCGGGATCTTGCTAGTTCGTATTAACGTTAATACAGATAACGGTACTAGTATGGTCGAAAGAATGGGAATATTAACCATAGCAGGTACAAAACTTATCAGAATGCCACTGCTAATAAGAACAACAACAACAACAAAACTATAAGAGCAGTAGCACTAGTGAGTGAGCGCTCAAAGATCTCAAGAGGACTTGGGTCCGGTCCGAGTCGGCTTGCCATTGCATATCTGCTTAGAGTGTAGGGGTTTATAGGGTCCCTAAACCCTAAGCCTTTATTGGGTTCAGGCCTAGAGTTTAGTAAGAAGGATTTAGCGTGCAAAGTAAACGCAAGCTCCGAGACGATTTGTATTACATCCGTCGTTTGGGATCATGCGCATGTTGCGGGGTCTCAGCTTTTAGTTGCATTGTAGTTGGGCGTCGGACATGCAGGAGCTGAGGTAGGACGATGGACATTTCGGCTTCCTACAAGGACAGCCGCGGACTCCGAAGTCAAACGGTTGATTTTGCATTGAAGGCGCTGGCGAAAGAGAAGGCCATGATTGCTGACACCTGAGCCACAAAACTTCGATTTGGAGTGGTCATTGTGTGTGGCTATGGTTCATATGCTCTTGTAGGTTCCGCTCACCTCAGGCCTGGGTAGTAACGAAATTTTGCTGATATTCATCGATGGAAACGCCTTGGCAAACCTAGACAAGTCCTGGAGAGTAATGAGGATAAAGCGGTCTGTGCATACGTATTGGACGTGGTTTTCATCGAGCCGGTCAGGTTTGTGAGGTGAGGACTTGGCTCTGTCTGACAGGGCTGCCTAGCCTAGACTCGCTTCGTCGTTACTGAATGAAAGGTCCGACATCCTTCAATACGCCCCCACCATTGAGCATGTTGAATCATGTTGACATCATTTGATTGCTTGTTAAATTGGTCTGGGAAGCTCACTCAAAAGAGCTTCTCAACTGGGTTTTAAGTACCCGGTCCAACAGCAGCAATAATGCACTCTTACCAGCCTCTGAAGAGACATTCATTTTAATTGACATTAATTGAGCTCGTCCGCTTTCAGAAATCTCGCGCAACCGAAGCAGATGCCCGCCTGAAACTACTGCTTACCAACTGCTTACAAGGGACTTAGGCCTTGTTAGTGGCCCATGTGCCGATGTTTTTGTCCGCTGGGTCTGTTATGAAGCACACCATGCAATGGAGCAGCTTCACGGAGAAGAACACCAGAACAGCTTAACATAACAGCAGAAAAGTCGTGCAAGCCCAGAACCACAAAGCACAAACAACGTGAACGACCGGGATTCCTGAAGAATACTTCTGCTGAGGCATCTACGCGCACGCCACCAAAACCGCCTCCAGGCTCACATCTCAAAGCCTTCGCGTTTGAATGCCATCCGGGTGAAGCTTCGAGGTGTTGTTTGTCTGGGGTTGAGGGTCTAGGTCCTTGTCTCTTTGAAGGGTCGAGCGTAGCACCACGTGGAGTGGAGTTAACTGTAAGCTAGAGTCGTGTTGCCACACAGCTCCACATTTCTCTATAGTGCTCATGGAGCTTGGAAACGGCCTCAGGCCCAAGACTCCCCATTTATTTGAGCCCTGCATTTCGAAACTCCGAAGCCGAGCCATCATCTCAAGAAAAGTCGGAGCTGCACCACCGCGTTTGCTATATCAGCCTGCGCATCATCAGTCGTCCTTCGGGAAAGATGCTTGCGCTGGTGCTTTGCAGATTCGTGGTGAATCCCCCGTGAGGCCTCAAAACATTTCTTCCATGCCACCTTGTTGTAGCGAAAGTTTTGTAGCATGGGCAGGGGCTGCACCTTGCATGAAAAGGAGACATGTTGCTCTCAAGCTGTTGGCGCAGAAGCAAGGAAAGCGTGTCGAGCCTTAATCTAACGTTAGGCATATCCATGGCACAGCCCCCTGAAGTGCACACTTGTTGGAATTCGGCTGAGTAAACCTTCATCCCTCGGAGCACGCCCAAACTCTGTCGTTTGTCAGGTGGCGAGGATGCCGAGGCTGCAGCGGCTGCGGCTGCAGCAGCTGCGAAGGTGGCAGAGGAAGCAGACCGCTTGGCCCGCGAAGAGGCGGCGAGGAGGCCTGTCAGCAAAGACTTAAAGCAGGATTTCCTTCTCCCGACAATCGGGAACCGGGGCCCCTCCTGTGCAGCGACTTTTGTTTATCTTTGGTGATCCGGTCTTGGTCTTCACAGGGTGCGATGGGTAGCCGTAGCCCGGAACCGCCATCTAAAGGAGGTCGCTTCATTCATGTCGTGACATCAGAGGGTCCTTTCGGAACGCTGATGGATAGTCTCCATACATCGCAGGAGCAGGGTCTGCGAGCCGTTGGAAGCTGTTTGCACATGCAGGGATTCCTCTTCGTGTTCTTCAGCCACACTTGTGGTTTAATTACGTGGCTCCCTACTTTTCCGACCAATCTAAGGAAAGTAGCAGAAGCAGAAGAGGTAGCCAAGAAGGCTGCTGCAGAAGAAGCTGCCCGAGCAGCTGCTCTTGAAGAAGCAGAGAGAGAGGCGGCTAAGGAAGAGGCCGCGAGAACAGCCGCAGTAGAAGCAGCAAGAAGAGCTGCAGAGGAAGAGGCTTCCCGAAAAGCTGCCGCAGAAGAGGCAGCGAGAAGACTTGCTGAGGAGACAGCCGCAGTAGAAGCAGCAAGAAGAGCCGCAGAGGAAGAGGCGGCGAGAAGAGCGGCTGCAGAAGAGGCGGCGAGAAGACTTGCTGAAGAGACAGCCGCTGCAGAAGCAGCAAGAAGAGCTGAAGAGGAAGAGGCGGCGAGAAGAGCGGCTGCAGAAGACGCGGCGAGAAAGACTGCTGAAGAGGCAGCCAGAAGAGAAGCAGAAGCTCGCGCGGCTGAAATCGCAGCCAGGAAAGCTTCTGAAGAGGAAGCTAGGAAGCGCCGTGAAGAAGAGGTCGCACCCGTCATAATTAGTGTACTGTACATCGTGCTCCTTGTGCTGGCTTTCATAGTCTTGATGTCGACAAACGGGTTGGGGTTCACGCCCGAACTGCGGATGATGCGCACTTGTTGTATAACCTAGGCTCTAGATGGGCTTTCGTGGTATCGAGGGATCTGAACCCCACCACCCCGAAGATCGAAGCTCAAGGGGGGCTTTGTTGAGAACCCCCGAACCAAGATTCCGCGATAGATGTCGGCGGTTCTTCATTGTCGAGCTTATCGGGAGCATAGTCTGGCCGGGCAGGCGGTTGCAGATTCGGGGGGCACAGGGTTTGGCGACGCGCTTGGGGAATTTGCTTGATGTAGCTTTGTTATATCTGAAGGTAGGAAGCGGAACAACCGCGACTGCAAGGCGGCAGAGGCATTGAAGTCTGCAGGATCCGCAGGAAGTTTGGCTTGCAAATTTCGCCCTACACAACTGGAACAGTGAATGCTTTTCGACCAAAGTCGATTCTCGCTGTTTGGTAACTTGTTGGATATTAGGAGGAGGGTGTTCTACAACATTGTTTATGTTTTGGTCATCTGGTGCCCAGGGCTTGGAGGCGACGAACTATTACAACTGGTACTCAAGAAGTCATTACGAGCGGAGGAGGAGCAGGAGCAGGAGGAGGAGCACCAGTAGTATGAATGACCACTTACAGGAACACGAGGCGTATACATGCAGCTCTGCGAAGCTTTAGTATGTTATTTACCCGCTTTCGGTTATACATACTCCCGTAATCTTGCTGGGGAAGATGCCCTCTTGTTCGCTCCGGCCTGAAATCCCAGAGAGCGCCAGGTGCATCCGAAGGGCAAGGGCGGAAAAGGAAAAGGCAAAGCCAAAGGGAAGCATCCTGGAGTAGGCCCTCCCTTGATTTTGCGGGCTGAGCGCTTTTTGTATAAGAATTAATCGGAAGTTGAAGTTTAAAGGTTTCTGGACGTTGGGCAATCGGGGTCCCGGCCTTACCTGCGGAGTTTGCCACTAGGAAGCTGGCGTTTGGGGCTTCGGGCGCAAGATCCTGTGATTTCAGGTTAGGTTTCAATGTTCGAAGATTTTGCTGCGCTGAGGTGTGAGACAGTAGACGCCTTTCTGAGAGCCTGCCCAGTCTTAGTTAGACCCCTATCCTGTCGGACCCGTGCAGGACATGTTCGCATGGAACTCAATGCCGCAGGTGCGGAAATATGCCCCCCGGCCCGGCCGCTGTGTCCGGCGCCCTGGAGCCTGAGCAACTACATACAAGGAGTATTCTCTAGGGTACATCAGGACAGCTACACTACAGCTACCACAACTTTCTATAACCTGCCTCAGAACCGTATTCTAATTCTTGGCCCGTGGTGTTGTCAAGCATGAGCCTTGCTAGCCTGCGCCTCAAACATATGAGGCAAGAGGCTAACCATCCCATCCTGCGGCCTCAACTTGCCAGTAATGTAGAGGCCTAAGTAAGCCTAAGTAGCTAGGGTTGGGTGTGGGAGCATGTTATACTTTTGGTGCTATTCAGGACTATACGAGGGGTGCTAGTGGTAATTATGCAACCCGGATGTCCACCTCCCAGCGCAGAGCATAGGAAACTTGACGAAGACCAGACCGCTCAGGTCATGCCGAGAAAGTCCCGCTGTGTGCCGGCCATAGGACAGCATTTTCGGATGGTCTCTTTTTCATGGAGACTAGAAAAGGGAACTGTTACCCTGGGGCTGTCGGATGAGAACGTAGGAATCACCGGGCAGAACCACGAGAAGACCTTTCGCATCCCCAGGCAAGATCGGCTGCGGCCGACAAGTTGCGCTCGACTCCCAGCTTACTCGGCATTCGCCCAAGGTGTCGTTGGACGCGCACAACGGCACTGTGAGCCAGGGAGTTGCCAGAATTCATACAGTCGAAACATGTCAAAACTACGCAAAATGACACGAAGAACCGCACAGTCTCGCACTTAGCCGAGCAGCTCGCAACCACTTTGCGGAGCCCATAAGAAGCCGTCAGAAACGAAGGGCTCCAAAACACCATCCAAATCCTGAGCTCCAGAAACCGTGAAAATACAGTCGACAGACCAGACACAGAAACCCAAAGATCTGTACTCCAATCTCAAAAGTTGAGGCAGCCCAGTTTCCTGTGCCTTGTGTAGATTGGGCAGTTTCGATTTATTTTTCGGACGCTTGGCGTGAGATTCGGGTGACCCAGCTCATCCAAGCGCCTGATACTTTCCTGCTGCGGCGCAAGAACTTAGTCGAGATGAGTAGAAGAATTGGAGTAATTGGAGTATTGCTATTCCCATCGGCTGAATCACGCTGGAACAACGCCACCGTATGTGCCTCGTTGCCAAGGCCTGGGGTGACCAGACATGGAAAGCCTTTCGACACCTGCTGCCGAGGATGCGCGCTTGGGCTAGCGACTCGGAATTTTGGGATGTTGGGCCGGAAGTCAGGATAGGTTGCGGAATGTAGTGTTCAGACTTCAGCCAGTGAGGTCTGTTTTTCGGAGCCGGTTATGTTAAACTACAGGATGAGAATGCTTGCGTGCAGGATTCAGAGTTTACGGCTGCGTATGTCGGGCTGTATCTGACCTTGGCTTCCACCTCAGAGCTTCACTGAGCTTGGCCATAGGGGATGGCGATTGGCAGCATACAGCTAGTGTTCAAGACATTGTGTTCGATCATGAAACCCTGTGAAAAGAGCGATAGTCGCCGAGGCCTGTTGAGCAACGGCCTCACAATCTACATTGATACTGGGGCACTAGTCGTGTCCAATGCTAAAAAATGCATTATGAACTCACCCTTGCTGTAGACGGGTTCTTGTTGTTGCAGGCTGCTGCATCACTACTCTCGCAAGGCCTAGCAGTATTGTCATGTCTAGAGCACATTCGAATGGCAGAACTGCCTACAATGCAGGGATAGCTTCCGAACTTGCCGTGTCGTTGACCGAGCGAGAAATGCGAACATTTCTTCAAACAACTGCTCCTAGTACAAGGGGCTCTGCATCGAAGCAGATGTTCTGGGCCTGTGCTAAGCATCAGGATTGCTGCACCCTGCCTGACACCATAACCACCCACCCTTGCCTTTGCAGTGTTGGCAGAAGTACTCGGTTGTCTCTCCGTAGGGCGGGTCACGACGATCTATGCGGGAAGATCAACCCTTCAAAGGCGGCAGAGACCAGCCAACCTGTGGGCTTAGGGCAGTTAGGTTTTCTGGACTCGAAAAGGCTAGATCCGGTCGTCCTAGCTGGCACTTGGGCCCATGGGGTGTGCGGCCACGAAGCCTTGGGTCTTTGTGGTCCAGGGCTGTTTTGGGTTTGGATTTCAGAGTCACGGTTTGAGATATCGGAGCTTGTTGTGGGGGTGCTTTCAGAATCGTGCGGATATTGCTGCTGATCGAAGGTCGCTGCAGGCAGTGCAACTGGTACAAGTAGAACTGGAGACTCTTAAGAAGGGTAATCGTTCCCCTTTGGTGGTCCCTAACATAGTTGCCTCCCCAAAAAATCTGGGAAAAAGGCCTCTGTGGAACACCCCAAGCTACTTGTGGGTTTTCAGGATTGTGGTGCTTGATTCTTCAGAGTTTGAGGTGCGAAGAGTTTCGGGCTTAGGAACTGCTGCTTCTGCGCTCACCGCTCTTTTGGCGACTAGCTTGTGACTTGTGTGCTGAGGGAGGGATACATAGAGGTCCATCATAATGTCATGGCGGCCACAACCCAGCGACCACGAAAAGAGTCTCAAGCAAAGACCACCAACTCCACACCCCAAGCCGCAAGCGACCCCGTATTTATCTTCCTCGAACTCACGTTTCTGAAGCGGATATGCTCGAAAGCTCGTAGTCTCTGGAGTGGTGTGGGGCGAAGGCTAGGAATTGAACCCGTTGACCATGCTGTATGTCTTTCTGCCGTGCCGGCTCAGACGTTGCGCTCGCACGACCTCCAAAGATGAGCGAGTGCTGGGCGTGTATATTCAGGCAGCCATGATGCCCTGCACGCACCCTGAATCTGATGTTTGCCCCTGATCCCCAGCACCCCGCATGCCTAGAGTGTCTAATTACTCGTATCTTATAACTTTTGCCTGACTAATAATAACTAACGGCCTAAACAGCAAACTTGCCATGAAGGATTTTTCCAGAGTCTCTCATGCTGTCCGTTTCTCAAATCCATAAGTTTGCACCCGCATGCGCATCTAGGTCTAGGTACTCAATCTGCAGGGGAGCGGCCGAAAATTGGCCGCATGATATAGCAACTCCCCGCCCTCAGCTGTTTGTTTGCATGATGGCAGCGGCCTAGACGGCGCCAATGCCCCTGCCCTTGGACGCATTGAGCTTTAGTTTCCCTAGGTTTATTGGCTCTCGTGGTAGCAGCAAAGTATCATCGGTATCCTAGGATATCTTCCTTTGGCCTGTTACACTGTAGGTCCGCAGTCTGCTTTCGCGAGGCCTTTTGAAAAGTAACGAACTCGAACGGCACTTCAGCTGCTTGACCCGTGCGAACGTGATGCCTTCCGCAAGACTCGGGTAGAAAAAATGTTGCCGCAGGGATGTGAAGAGACCTAATTTGAACTACATGGGCTTGGAGGGGTCGGAGCTATCATTAATTAATAGTACCCCCCCCCCAGAGTCCCTAATAGAGCTGTAGACTGGTGCACAAAATACCCCAAACCGTATTCTAAATGTTTGATGCCCCTAACGATTGCCGTCAGACCCCCCGAAGAGCACTGAGGAGGGTCAATATCGCTTCCACTGTGGCTTCACAGCCAGGGCAAAAGGGTCAGCCAGTGTCTCCCAAAGCACGGGCCCCTCGGCATCAAAGTGCACTGGGGCTTTGAATCGTGCAGGTCAAGTGGGGGCAACTGTGCTTCAGTCGCTGCTGCTAGAATTACGAGCCCTACACCCAAAGCTTTGAAAGGCAGAGGCCTTGTGCGAAGCACTTGGGAGCGCCAATGGCCGCTAATGGTGAGGTGTGATTGCGATGCTTATTGTCTGCGGTGGATACTGTGATACTGAGGTCAAGCTGTCATACTTCGCCTAGTACTCTTGCGACCTGCAATGTTTCTGAAGACTGAACAAGCTGTGCTCGATGGGCCTCCAGCAGTGGGTTGGAGCCAGCACGCCTTCCGTAGTGCGGACACAGCAAATCTCAAGACCGAATCCGTGATACCGCGAAGCCAATGAAATAGTCTCTTCATATTGGAGCTCCTCCTTCTGGGTGTCGGTTTGAATCATCCCACTATGTAGGGTCTACATTACGATGGGGTGGTTTCTTACTGTAAATTTAAACTCGACTTCGCCACCACGCCCAGGTCGAGTCGCAGCACAACTCGAAGGAGTAGCGAGAAGGGTCGCAACTTGCAAGGGTGTAGGGATTTGGGATTTAGGGTTTGCAGTCGAGGGTTTAGGGGCTGCGCTTTAGGGACTACTGTAGGGCGCGTTGGTTTTAGGGGCACAGAGACGTTTAGAGTCCAGGAATGGAGCCTCAAGAATCAAGGAGACAGCCGACTACATTAGCCAGGTTCTGCCAGAGAAAACGGGTATTGTGTTGGCGTTTTAGTTTCACCTTAAAGCTGAACCCTGAGCATTTGCAGTGGAAGTTGGTGACTGTGCCTATTGGGACAACTGGATCCACGAAGGCACCGGGCATTTCGATCTCTCCCGATTTGCGCAATCATTCAGGGCGCAGGATCTACAACAGTCTCAACGGTTACAGTACATTTTCCACAGCTCACAATCCAGGCATCCATGCAAACGGCATTTTCAAAGAATGCATGGCGCACTGTCCAAACATTGTCTCAACATCCGCCCGTTCCCGCGGGCAACAGCAGCAGCCGCACCACCGCCGTCCACCGCCGTCCACCGCCACCCCCACCACCCCCACCGACACAACCGCCATCAGCCCCGCAAAACCACCACGACTGCGACTGCGACCGTGACTACTTCTTCAAGCGTCACCAATGTCAGTGTTGCTAGTCCGACTATGCCGCATAGTTGCGATGATTTACGAATGATGTAAGCCGTCTTCTGCCAAGTGCATACTGCACCCTTGTGCAGCAGCCCTAGCCCAGACCGGACCCGCAAAGCTCCCAAGTGTCAAGACCATTGCGACTCGTGGCCAGGAGGGCACTGGCACCGAGCTGGGAATCTATTTGGCCTGGGTAAAGCGCGAGCTCGACGAGGAGAGTGCATGTGGTCACCTCAGCTTCGGCCGCAGCCCTCTTAGACACCCACAGTAAGAGAGAAACTGCCATTTCAAGGGCAGTTTGCATGCATGCAGCAGGCAGTCTTGAACCAAATCTGATGCGGCACATTCCCAATCACACAAAGCAATTCGTCTGTGACAGAAGCACCACCACAACGGACACACCGTTACAATCCCAATCGGCATCATCTGAGGTTTAGAACTACCCTTCACACTGCTGTTGCTGATCTCCTTCTCGGCAGCTTGGTCTGCAGGTTATCCTGGATGAGGGTTGAGAGCATGACATGAAGTTCGACCTTCGTATTTTGGGAGCTTTGGGTTCCGCTCTCGACGTCTGGGCCGCGTATAGAGTGTGCCTTGGGCATCCCACACCTTTGTCGCCGCAAATAAACCTATGCAAAGAAGACAACGTATGTTTGCATGTGTACCGTGTGTAGAAGATATATACATACCCAAGTATTGTATGCTTATGTAGTTAACTTGTATACATACATATGGAGATACATCATGTTATCCCCATGAACCCAACATTTGTCTTGTCTTGAATCACGAATGTCTGCCCACGATACCTTAACTGGTACAAAGCATGCGGTGAAGCAAAAGTAATGTCGTGCTCGTCGCTTTGAAAGCCGATGCTTTTGCGACGAAACATGAGCAGTGCGCAGAGGCAGCAGGCACAGCAGCTGCAGGATTTGCACGCCGGCTTTCTTCTACCGGTATTCTCCAGCCGGTATATCAAGATTGCTTCCTACACAGCGTATGTAGACGACAATGAGAACTAGCATGTGCTGCCAGGGCCATTGCTAAGCGTTCGAAGTCGCAAGAAAAGATTAACAGGTTATGCCACCTCTTGCTGGGAGCTTCCTTGTTTTGTGTAACCAGCTACACGAGCTGCTATCCTTGTTGCTTGAAGGATCTGCGTTGCTGCGGTATGAAGGAGCTCCCTGTTATTCCTTACTGATAACGGTGCCATCTGATATTATCGTGTAGAACCCTCGGATGTCTATTCCTCGCTGAGGGCTGCAAGAGTGCCAAAAGCATCGGGGGCATTCCAAAACACATAAACCTTGATTTACATTACCTGCATGAACCAACACTGGGATGTTGTGTCCTACTAGGACAGTGGTTGGCACATTTTGATGAAGTGACACCATCGGGAGATTGACGAGCTCGGCTGTGCGCACGAACAGAGAGATAGCGGAGCTTTCCTACATCATGGGTTCAAGCACAGTACATTATGAAGGCACGCACAGCAGCTCTCTGTTTCGTTGCTTTCTAGGAACTAGCAGAACCCTTCTACTCCTAGTGGGTTGCAATATCTGTCGGCGATCCAGAATTTAATCTCGAGGAGCAACGTGTCCCGCAGGCCCTACTGGAGCTCGCAGGGAAGAATAGTCATCTAATTCTGAAGGCTTAGCATTGCTATTCCGTAGGGTTCCGTTGTATCGACTAAAGATTATGTTGCTACATACCCGGGCCCAACTCTGCCGATTGAGACTCCTATCTTACTGTATCTCTCAAGGAGGCAAGGTAATCAAGCTTAGTCAGGCTCCTATTGATTTAGGGGTCCGACTAGTGCCTGAATTTGCATTCCTTTATACAGACTTCACAAACCTGTTCTAAATATCGCGGCGCTTAAATTACCTGTTTTTGCGTTTGCAGCACATTTCTAATTTAGGATTCGGGATGCATGGCCCTCCTTCGGTTGGCAAAGCTTCATTTCGTGGAGCTGGGTTTGTTCTCCGACTCCTCGCTCGTCCGGTTTGCAGTGCTTATTGGAGGCTAGAGTGAGTGCCCTGCACTTGCTTGGCTGAGGAGGGGCCGACTAGGACACAGTGCAGCTCTGCTACAGGCATGTATACAACGCATTGTCGGAAACAGGCCCTCCCAAGGTATCCACTAAAGTCTCTCGTACATACTTGTATCTTAGCAAGACTCATGAACAGATGCGTGGATGCACAGTAGTGGACAGGTTTTCGCAGTATGCGGATAGAACTGCATCAGTTTTGGCCAAGGGGCGTTCTCAGGTCTTTGCTCTGCTGCACCTGAAGCAGCACGATACTTTTGCGGTGGAGGGGGCATGGAAGCAGGAGACTCGTAAAACAAAACAGAGACAGACGGGAGTTTCCGAAAATAGTTGGACCCCCGTTTCAGGACCCTAAACCCTAAACGCGAGAGTCCAAACCCCTAAACCTAATAATATTGAATGAATGAATATATATATATATATATTATAATATAACAATAATAGTAAACCATATACATATATATATGGGTGTGTGTGTGTGTGTGTCTGTCTGTCTGTCTGTCTGTCTGTCTGTCTGTCTGTCTGTCTGTCTGTCTGTCTGTCTGTCCCACCTTGTCCACACCTTCCATGATCCTTATTCGGAAGATTTCGAAGACCGGTATGCTGGTGAGCTGTTGAGCCCTGAGCCGCTCTACATCCGCTAGTTCGCATGGGGCTCTACATCTTGAGGCTTCAGGACTGGAGGTTAGACACGGTAATATAGGAGTCGGAGTACTTCGTGCTCATATGCCTTGATCTTGTCCAAGTACACTGTACCATACCCTAGCCACGATTCTGGTTGTTCCGGCCCCTGTGTCACATGTCATGCCAGCCCGTGAGGAGCTGGTTCAGAATGCAAACTTTGCTTGGGCCCAGAACTTCGGGCACAAGTCCGTGCCTTTGGCTTCAAGGCTATGGCCACAGAGGCCGCGCGTTTGAGCCCAAACATGTGGGTTTTGCATAGCATTTCATGGTTCTGCTGTCATGAAAGCATTTGGAAGTGTTTGTTGTACCTGCAATCGCTCCCGTCATGAATTGGGGAGCCGGCCTGCAGCCCTCAATCTGGCAATCCTGCCAGAACCGACGAAGACATCCCCGTTCTGAGGTCTATGACGTGAACTCCTATGCTGACTTTTGGTCCTGGTTTCGCATTGGCTTTCTGCCATTGGCAGTGCAGCATACGTGGGCCTTCTCGGAGGGGCTCAATGAAACGCACCCAGCCGATTCAACGTTTCTTGGGGTCTTTCGGCGGTTTCCGGCTTGCAATCTGGACGGCGGTATGGGTTTATGGTTGAGGGGTTAGGGTCTTAGCCTTGAGCATCTCGCCACGAGTGCGATGCGAACAAATGGCAGGAAATGGCAGGTCGAGCACGAAGCGAACCTGGGTAAAACGGGTTTGCAATCCTAAACCCTAAACCTTGAAACCCCAAACCCTGGATTTTCCGAGTTGTGAGAGTGTAAACCCTAAGGTTAGCTTTGAATTTGCGCAGATCTGACAGCCCTTCTCCCAAGCTGTGTCCCTGACCACAACATGGTGACTTCAGAAAACAGGGGCACCTTCTTTAGGGGCTTTGAAGGGTCCTAACCCTTCGGGTGCTATACTGGGGTCTCCTGTTTTCGGGAGCTCCCAGATGTTCACAGAAAAGCTTGCCTGTTTTCTGGATGGCTCGTAGGACTTTAACTGAGTGGATTTCTCTCCGATTTGTATATGGGGGCTGCTACAGGGTTTCAGAAGTCAGCCAAGAAAGCAAGGTATGAGCAGCTTCATGCAGAGAACATGACTGCCTTCAGTGCGTCGCAGCTGCCAGCGCTTCTTGGCAAGAATTGAGAGGGAGCTCGCTCAATACAGAGGTGTGAAGAAATTAAGATAGTACGCATCCTCACTAGTCTATAGTTGTTAAGCCCCTCTGTGCAAACACTCCGACCACAATTCTTTGCCGTGTCGATGCAGATCAAGCAGTCAGTGGGACCTCGTTCAAAGCGCTGAGAGAGTAATCCACAAAAGCATGCCCTTTCTACACGCCTCCCTGTCTCCAGCATGGGACCGTTCTTGACGTTATCGCACCTCGAGGATTCAAGGTGCCTGTGACAAGTGTCGCGATGGTGATGGGTGGAGACTTCCTTCATGTCAAGTACAGAAACCACAAACCCTAAACCCATAGGCGAACGTGGCCCTTCTTTGAGAACACTGGAATGTCTAGGGCCTCGGGTTTAGGATTTAGAAGTTGTGATTCCGAGCTCTGAACCCAATAGCGAGAAAGAAGCGAGACCCCAGGCAAGACCCCACACGAGTTTGGGGCGGGGCCAGAGGTCACCTAAGGTCAGGGGGTTTCAGGCTCAGGTTTGGGTCTATGGCGTTTGTAAACTACTCTTCGGGGCAAGCTACGATGCAGAGGCAGGGAATCAGGGGTGCCCGTTCTGCCTTCCCTTGCAGCGCCAACGCGTTCTGCATATGTAGGCTGTTTTCGATATCTGCATTGGGGGGGAAACTTTAGATGGGCGGCTGCTGAGCATGAGTGAACTCAGATTCCTTGTCGTTTACACCCATGATGACATCAAACCAGACTATTGAGGACTTACAATTTGCCATTTGGCCCAGAGCCAGACGAGGCATGGGCACAGGCAGGACCGGACTGGACACGACACAAGTTGTTCGATTTGTATTGTATCTGGCACGCCAATCAAGCTTGAATCTTCAAAAGCTGTTTCTTTGCGTGTACATGGTCCGCGTAAAGTTTAGGATGCACTATATGGTGATGTGTTTCTAAGGGCGAATCTACAATTAGCTGGTTTCGGTGACAGCTAAGAACTCAAGCCCAGTATCCAGCTTGGATTTCCGATACGTTGGCAGTAGGTCTCAACGAAGCAAGCTGCAAAGGAGCAGACCTCCATAGTCCAAGCAGCGTTTCGCGTGCAGCGTCGATAGCACGTTGTTCTTCCATCGTCGATTCCTGAGGCAAGCTTGCAACATGGACCTTGCCGTCGCAGAAACCACAACCCAGGGACCTTACTATTGGGTCTTTAAGGGGTCTAAGACCCGGGCCCTAAGTATAAGGTCCCTGGAAGCATAGGGTAATAGTAAAACTGGCTTTTTGAGCCCGGCACCTCAAGAAGGGTACTCAATGCTTGTGCCCGCCGAGTGTTGTTCAGGCCACACTGCCTGTACCTGACCAGTTCTCCACATTCAACAGGCGGCTTGGCTAGGATTCAACTACCAGTGTCCGAGAAAATGCAACCCCGAGTGGCTGCGAAGTGGCTACGACTGTCCCGATGCCTAGCCCAGGGCCAGATTTGGCCTAGGTGGTTCAACACAGGATCTCATGTTGCAGCTGTCTGCTGCACACCAGAAATAGACAGCATGTCAATCACCGCTTACATCCTGTCGAGGAAATGTCTCTAGAGTCTTCCATTGCAGAAGGCAGCCCGGAGATTTCACAGATGTGGTCATGAAGTACTCCTTCAAGTCAAATTGACCCCACAATGGCACATCCTTTTTGTCTCCCCACACCGCGCTTATCACTGCTGAGCCCAAAAGCTGAGGATAGTTGCTGGCATTCGGCTGCGACAGGAGCGATCGGCGGCGAGTTGGGACAGTTCCTCCGCATGTATTTGTTGGCTTATGGTGTGACCTTCCGGTGATTCTTTGGGTTCAGATTCAGATTTTGCATGGAGCTCTTGGAGTCGAAACCTCTGAGTTGAAACTAATGCATAGGCGCTGTGCGTTGGTATCTGTACCTCAAGAGCAGGCCGTCGAGCTTGGGAAATCTTCGATTCGAAGCCGGGGCTTCCATGTGTTCGAAATCAATTTGCACCCCACGGAGTCTTGAAACAATGCGCTTGGGCAGGTGGAAGGTCGGATCTCCCTCCGCCTTTGAGAGATCTACCGTCAACATCGAACTGCATGTCTCTATGCTTGTAACTGGTGCCGTTCATGAGCATAAGAGTCTAGTGCAGTCATGTGGCGGCCTCCAGTCACGAGCCTTGGCCACGCGCTGGCTAGGGCCTAGGGCTCCAGAGCTGCTTCGAAGTCCCAATCTCGAAATGCGTTTTGGAAGAAACCCCAGGGACCAACAAAAATATGTTTCACGCTGTGGTATGGTCTCGTGTGTCGCCTGCAGTATGACTTAGTCAGCTAGGCGGAGGGGAACCTTTGAAAAGCCGGACAGTCAACTTGCGAGCATAAACTCTCCACAAGGCTGCAAAGTTCCAGACACGGTGAGCCCGGACTTGATGCGCGCCTGGCTGGGTAAGTGACTTGGCCTGCAGAGGCTTTGAGGGCCATTGGCCCGAGGAATGTCAATATGTTGTCTATGCCAAGGATACGGACACTCATGATGATAATGAGGCAAGGAGGGAAGGTTATGATCACAGATAGTTGTAGGAGGCAGATGATGACGCTACAGCATGTAAGCATGATACAAGCCGGAGTAGGCGTTGCTGGCTTAGAACTGGAAATGATGGTAAGTGGTGAGCAGGTGAGGCTGATGTCCCGTGTGTGGCAGACAGAACTTTGATTTTCCTGCTGCAAAGCTGGAAAGAACCGTTCTACTTCAAGTCTCCAACACTTTCCTGTTCGGTTGTTTATTTTTGGCTCACGCTGCGCAAAGAACGCCGTCCTTTTCGAACGTAAGCCCAAACCCTATTCTAGTGTTTAGGGTTTCGGGTGTAACCCGTTTAGTAGCCAGTGGAGCTCATTCCTTGATGTGTCGTTTTCTGACAATCAGAGATTTGCCACGGGGTTTGTATTGGCCGGCTTGCAGTATACAGAAAACTTAGATAGCAAAGTCAGACTGCTTGGGAAAGAAGGATACAGCCCACGAGGTTCAGTGACGTGCGGCAAGCACTTTGGAAACCCCAGCTTCAATCACGAATGGACGCCGACAACTGTTGCAAGCAATGGGCCTATGCACAGCAACAGGAGTACGGATTACGAGCACGACCAACTAGTCAGGACGTGTCCGTCGCCTTCTGACGTTGATGCAAGCTTGAAGCTCCAAGGCCCTGCATGCCGGCTGATCCTCCCTACGCACCTCGGTTTCAATGTATGGGATACTAGAGCTTTTCCTTGGGTAGACGGGCGTGGACGCTTCGGGATGGAAGCGTTGGTTCTTAAGCAGGGTGTGGGGTTCGTTCTGCTGCAGGTCATGAGGGATTGGGATCTTAGGTGCGAGCACCAGCCCTTCGATGCAAGCGAAATGTGTACCTGGTGTCGTAGCTTTGGCATACTAGGGCCTAGGGGTTTCGAGACCCAAAACCTCTCAGGAGTTTAGGGGCATATGAGCCCTTCGCTCGAAGTGAGCGTCTTCAGAGTTCTTGCGCCTCTGTCGGTATAGAGATGTGGCAGGCGGGGGTAGTCTTTGTGATCCCAAACCATGCTTCGCCCTCAACACCTCGTCTGAGTTTCGGGTTTAGGAAGCCACCTCCTGCTTCTTGGTGACGAAGATCATGGTATCGGTCTTGATGTTGATGGAGATGATGGGAGTGATGGTGACCGCGACCGCCCGGACTTTAATGGTTACGCGAATGTCGGTGATGATCAAGATGATGATGGTGACACCTCCGAAGCGTCGGCCCACCTGTGCGGCTTCCATTGCATCCGACGTGTAAAGCACACAAGCCCCTGTCCATGCTCGCAGAACTTCAGCGATTTTGGATGAGTGTCTGTTCATGTCGTCGCCGCTATTCCTAAGGACGAGCCACAGTACGGTAGTGGTTGTTCTCATATCCGTCTCCGTAATCGTGCCCGTTTTTGTTGCTGAACAGGCCGCTGTAGCCGTTTCAATCTGCCTGGTTTGACCAGGAACTGACGCCTGAAGCTCACCATGCCGAGACCTTCCGCGAGCCGCAGCGGACAGAGCTTCTCGGAAGCAGCTCGGAGTTCTGCAATCCCACAATACTTGTAGCTTGCAAGATCCAATCCAAGCTCTCATCTTTGCAAGCTCCCTCTCACTGCCATGATGTTATGGAATAGACTGTAGTAGAGGATACAAGGCGAAGTATGGCAACCATCATCGAAGTACCCTTTCCACCCATCCTCACACGACACTCGCGGGCTGCTCGGGGGGTGTATCCCCAAAACCTCTACTCCTATCTTCATAAAAACCTTGCAGCTGAACTGCAGACTGCAGCTCACGCAGCTCCATTTAACAAGGGCTTGCCCCGCCTAGACGTACGCGCACCGGCGAAGTCCTGAATCTGTAGGCGATCTAGGCTATATGCATGTTCGCATAATGCGAAAAGAATCATGACCTTTGCGGCATGAAAACGGAGCCGCCATGAAAGCAAGCTATGCAGTGGCTGGCTCAGGTGGCTTCTATCGCAGCAGAAGACACTGAAGGAGCTCGTGGACAACAACAGCTGCCGTCTCTGCAAACGCTCTCATGTCCCATTCTCTTGTGACATGAACATGTCAGTGTACAACTAGGCTAGTGGTTCTAGTAGTACATGGTTGCTGTCGCTGCCGATGCTTGTGACCGCGCGTTATTGTGTCGGTGACAGCGTTGTCGCTGTTGTTGTTGCTGCTGTTGTTGCTGTTGTTGCTGTTGTTGCTGTTGTTGCTGTTGCTGCTGTTGCTGCTGTTGCTGCTGTTGCTGTTGCTGCTGTTGCTGCTGCTGGTGCTGGTGCTGGTGCTGTTGCTGTTGCTGTTGCTGTTGCTGTTGCTGTTGCTGTTGCTGTTGCTGTTGCTGCTGTTGTTTTTGTTGCTGCAGTAGCAGTCGTGTTGATAGTGGCGGTAGTAGTGGTAGCAATGATACTGGTGCTGGTGCTGGTGCTGGTGCTGGTGCTGACGGCGGTGGTGGTGGTGGTGGTGGTAGTAGCAGTAGTCGTCGTCGTCGTCGTAGTAACAGCAGCAGTAGTATCTCAGTCGTCAACACCATCTTCGCCGTCACCACCCTCGGCATCGTCGTCGTTGCGGTTCCTGCTGCAGGTGGCTTGGATGGTGATGCTGCTTCAGTTGCCTTTTCATTCTCATTCGTCAGTGGTGGTTGTAGTGGTGACGATGGGGGGTTCTGTCTTGGCAGTGCCCCTTCTTCCTCATTCACGCGCCACAGCAATGGCCGGAGAGCGGAGCTCCCGGCGACTAAATGAGCCCAACGCGCTTGGTGGTCGGGTAGCGAAGGAAGTAGAACTTTAGGTATTCCTACATCTCTGATTCCGAGGGCTTCATTCCGCTGAGTCTGCAAAAGCAGGACCAACTCTGCTTGATTCTATCCGACGCTCTTCTTGGTTCTTGGTGCTACCTTTAAGTAGGCATGTGCCGGCATGTCTTTCAGGAGCTGCAGCTGTCCAGCTTGGACATGGAGGACGGCTGCTCGCAGCTGGATGCCAAGTGGAGCGCTCTCCGGACAACTGCCCGGAAATGTCTTTGCCGCCGTTTGGGGTCTTTGGCGGTGCTCAGCGGAGCACGGGAGACATCGGGACTGGCAGTGTGCGAGCGTCTGCGACTTCCAGTGAAGAGTGTAGACGGCATCGTCTTTTGGATAAAATCGAAGTAGCTAGACGATTTGGGCATATCGTCTGCTCTGCTCCAGCAGCGCTTTCCTGCCACGCCTGTCCACACAAGGAATACCACTGCAGAGTACAGCGGTTGCGCATGCAAGAGCTGCGCAGAGGCCGGAAACACCAGAGTCTTACGCCGCGGAGTTGTGCAGGACTTGAGTCTTTCTGGGCTCGATTTTCCTCGCCTGCTGGAAAAGGGTTGAAGTTCCTTGAACCCAGATGCCAGTCAACCTCGAGTATGATGAAAACCAAGCCGGGCCGCACAGCTTCGAGAATCAGAACCCTTGCAACTGGAAAGAGCGTCGAAGGGTGGGAAGCCGTAAACGGTCATACGGGACAGGACGATGCTAATCTAATTATCAACAAATGGTTCGAACAGGAACACTACTTCTTTCTTAAAGTCCTTCTATCACTATAGTATGTTATATACTCAAGAGCTTGCTCTAATGATTAATGCCGCCGTATTTGGGCTTATAGGGTGAACCCCAGTACCACAAAGCCTGACCTAAGTCTTCAGGCTGAGCATTCACCCCGAACCCCAAAACCCTCGGCCCCAGAAGCTCTTGTAGTAGCCCTTGCGTACAATCACTCTTATACTTTCTTTCTTAGAGCAACAATTTTTGGACCCGAATAGCAAGCCTACGTCTCACTCAAAAGTATCCCTTTTTGTTAACCCTTGGACTTTGCAGCCCTTCTGATAACCCTTCTGGAAGCGCTTATGTGATCCTTCAGAACCCGTCTCGTAACGTATTATGGTACCCCTCATCGTAAACTTTCTAATTCCTCTATGAGGGATTTGAGAAACAGTATACATTATTTATGGTGACTAGACGCGGCAGCGAGAGAGAAGCTTTCTGTTAAACCGTGCAGTAGCCCAGTTATAACCCACTTAGAGTACCTGATAGTTACACGTTTAATAACCCTGACACTTGCCCGTATACTAGCTCTTGTAATAACCTTTCGGATTAGCAACACTGTTAGTCAAGTGTTTTGTAATCAGGCCTAAAGCCAAGCCCTAAATCCTCAAGCCAAAACATGAAACCCCACAGCCAAAAGACCTAAACCCTAAACCCTCATAAACCTAAATCCTCAAGCAGAGCCAGGGTGCCCGAACACTGGATGGCCAGACTCGACCAGGGCCCTGGCTCGACGAGCCCCTGAGCTTCGCGCTATGAGATTCCTCGCTACGAGTTCCTATTTAGGGTCTAGGTTTCTACAGGAATTTCGATGAGGGATCACGATTCACCGTTTAGGGATTGCGGGCATGAAGGCATGTGCACTGCAGCCCCACCGAGAAAAGGGATTTCGGGCTTCGGGTTGTCGAGGTTGCAGCGGGCTTCTCCGAGCTTTCGAGGGCCAAGTTACCCTGGAAGGCTGCTTTGGAACGAGCACCTCCACATAAGACAGGTCCACTAAACATCGAAAGGCCGCATCGGCGAAGCTCCTATTTCAGCAAAGGTTCAGAAAGATGTTCACTCGAGCTGCTGCTGGCTCTGGTGTTAAGACGGTTCCATGCTGGAGCAGGGTGGCGGAAGCATCATATCTTGTTGCCCAATGTTATCTCGAAGTGTTGTGCAGCCTCTACCCGTTAAGCGCCCAGGTACACGCAGCGCGTCGAATTAGGGATGGTTGCTTACAACCAGAACCACGGGCTCATTTCTCTGGTGTCCGTGAACTTTTTCTTCAATCGACGCCTGGCTGTTTTCTTTTCAGTTCTTCTGAGAAGGACGGTCAGATTTGGTGCAGTGCGCAGGATTAAAGACCCAAGGATATGCACCGTTACTTGTAGCTCGAGAGGGCCCCACCAATAGGGGTAAAATTCAGGCTTCACGGGCCGGAGTCCCGAGCCTACTGGCACCAGCAGCCATACTGACCGCTGAAGCAAATGGGCACACAGAAACTACACAGGTTCTACCAGGGCCGTGAGCCAAGAAACTGTGATCCTGTTTGCATGATCAATTCCGCGATTCTGCCTGTGTGACCGTGATCGCCTGCAACAGAACCCTGTAACCCAGTCGCTGATTGCTCGACGAAGAGCGGCTGAGATCAGAGCATGCATCCCCTTTTCAAAGCTACCCAACGCCAATGCCCCCCCAAAGTCTGGAAAGCCCTTGGCAGAAACTCCAAGGACTCACTTAACTATAATGTAGGTGAAGCTTCAAGTCCCATCATGGTGAAGTCCGAAAGCAGTTGTTTCGAAAGCAAGGGACGGTATCTTAAAATTCCCCCACTTGCAGTACAGATCGGGCATGAGGAAAGGGCTGCCGTGGAGCTTTGCCGTCGGCCTTCGGGCTTCGCGTTGACCAAGTAGGGCCAAGCAGGTTTAGCCATCAAATTATTGAAGCCTCAAGCCACCGCCACACACCCCCACATCCTTCCGAAACTTGGCTAAGACTCTCCAGCCCCAAACCCTAGCTGCTCTGAAAACTCTCTCAACAGCACCTGACAAAATACCAATCCGCCCCATCGACGGCAGAGGTGCAGGCCATGTCTACAAGCTTATCCACGTGCAATCCGCCCCATGGTTTGGGTATGTTTGGGTTTGCAGCATGTTTATGTTGTTTTGCGATGGTGCACGGGGGGATGTGAATCGCGCGAAGATACCAAGATAACGGGACACAAACGGTCAGTCTGCGATGCGTTCGAGCAAAGGCGTGAACAGATAGTGAGGCTGGACTTGCTTGATATGGGGGCCCGCAGAAGTGCCTGCATCGTCCAAACATTGCCTTCCTACACCCAAAGCCTATTCGAGTGACTACAATTAAACCTGTCTAAGCTCCGGAAGTCGCAGCGCCTCAGATGTGGAGGGTCGGGCCTGGGTATTGATTTGGCCTAGGCCTAGGTTGTGGAGTTACGTTCACGATCTTTGAGATACATTGCTCCGGTAGGGAGGCCTCAGCGTGATGGAATTGTAGCGGAAAAGTGTTGCGATATAAAGCTCCCACATGACCCTCGTGGGATTTTTCGGGGTGTGGAGGGCAGCAGGTGAACACCCTGCATCTCAGAGTTTCTTCCAGCCGAGCCCCATGAATGGAAGCGGGCGAAGTTGTGACACCTTTTTTCCTCTTAGGTGTAACCTTTGTTTTCTCTTAGACGTAACTTTTTTCTACCTACCCCGCCTACCCACCTACCCCACCTACTGTACCTGCCCCACCTACCCCTTAAAGACGGAAACCCTAAGGAGTGAATCCCGCAGGAAACTTTTACCGAATTTTACCGAAGACGAACACCCTAAGGAGTGAATCCAGAAGGAACCTTTGACCCAAGACGAAAACCCTTTTGCCGAAGACGAAACTTTCCCGAAGACAAAACCCTAAGGAGTGAATCCAGCGAAAACCCTTTGCTGCCTGTTTTGCAACCTTCTGCAGAGATTTGCTGTTTGTGACTTGCAAAGGCATGTCCAGCTTGCAACAGAACGTAGTTCTACTGCAAAAGATGCCCAAACCTACCAATCCTAAACCCCCAAACCCTAAACCCTAATACTATGCTATACCTCCACCACTCAAACGAGGCTTGGGCCAGCTGGCTCTTGGGGAATTTTCTCGAGCAGGTGGATGCTTGGCTGAGTCCCCCAGAGCTTTGGACAGGGTTTTCTTTTCTTTCCGAACTAGGCTTAGCTTGACCTATGTAGGAGTCCTGAAAGCAAGGATCCCATTATTCGGGGTTCCGTATTCAGGTCCCTCATTTCTGAACATCTTCTCTAGCAAGATGTGCTTTTGTGGAAGAAGTTTTTGCGGTTCAGCAGCAAGCAGCAGGCAGATGTAGCCAGTAGGGCATCGCCGAAGCTGTGTCGCAACATCTTCAGGCCCCTGGCGATTAACTTGTAGGGTACAGGTTCCAAGATTTTCCAAGGCAAGTCGACTTCAGTGTCCAAGTGCTGTGTTTCTTGGCCGAAAAATCCAAACGCACCACGCATGCAGCCGAGGTCGTTGTGGCAGCGGATGCATCTCGACCAAAGCGATTGCAGGTTGTGACCAGTGTCGCAAATCCTGCAGATGGTTCTGTCCAAGAGGCACCCCCCTTGAGGCATGCAAATGTTTGGATCCTCCCGGGGTTGTGGGATAAAGTCCGCCATGAGGTTGTCTGGGTTGGCTCGCTGCTCTTCATCTTCATCAGTGAAGTCCGTGGCTGCACCTGCGAGATGGGTTTGGATTCTACGTTCTTACTTCACTATAGATGAGTGGTGTCAGACGCATGTGGAGTCTCTTTGACATAGGCCTGAGCGCGGCAGTGCTCTTTGGGCTCACTTCGGCTGCAGAGCTTCCGTTGGTCTACACGGGTCTTTCAATTCAGCGCCAGAGCTTGAGTATCCAGTAGCTCAGTAGCGCGGAGCTCTGGGAATGTTGCTTCGTTTCGGGCGGGGAAGCACCCTTGCTATTAGCAACATCTTCATCAGCCATGCTACTCAGCCAGGTTGTCTTGCTTTGTAGCCTGCGCACTTGCAGGAACACAGCTTAATACTAGGAAGAGTGCCTGTGCTTTTAGTTTGGAATCTTGAAGGTTCAGGTTTCAGCCGGGTTTCAGCATCAACCTCTGTGGATGCGTTGCTTAGGCGAGCTTCTGGGTGCCGTCAGATCTGCAAAGTACGGCATCTATCAAGCCATCTTCGGAGACTACCTGAACTTCTGGAACATGGTCGATTGGATCTCCATCATTTGTGCCATGGCCTACCCCCACCACCACCACCACCACCCCACCGCCCCCCGCCGAAAAGCCCGAACCAAGTAGATCACATCACGACATCATCTGCAGTATGTGCCTTGAATCCCAACCACGGCAAACCGAAGACCCGAAATGCGAGATCTCTTTACACGATCTTCTGAGCAAGAGCTCGTAGTTCGTCGTAGTTAGTGTCGAGACTTGCGATGTTTCAGGCGAGCTCATTCTGGGTTGTTGATGTAGACTGTCGTCGGCAAACTTGGTAGCAATCAGATTGAGAAACTTCGACTCGAAGACCAAGCATGCTATGTTCGTAGGCCAGACGCAGGCCCCGTCGAGGAGGGGCCGTGTCCTGCATCGTGTGAGCAACTCCATGAACGCACTGCCGGGACTCCAAAGCGAGCGGGATCATTGAGGCCGGGAGGCCATCAAACCAGCACTGCAGATGCTTCAGTTTCCGTGCCGGAGATCATGCAACGAACTTCACCAGCCGAGGAGCGGAAGAAATCCACAAGGCAGCAGGCACCTCCTGAAAAGTCCTACATACATAACCAAATCATAGACGCACACAAGCACGCGCACACTCGCTGCCAGGACCGGCACAAAAGCAGCCGTTGAACGGAGGTGTTCCGTCAGTTCGAGATTTACGAAACGAAATTGGACGTCGCACCGAGGTGCCTATGCAGTCATTGGCACCTATCTCCGCCTCATCGTGGACCCGGGGTGGAAATAGCAAGCTCTTGCTCTCAGTCTTTAGAGTAGCCCGCACAGAAGTAGAACAATGAAACTCACTGAGAATCATGGTGGGAACCGCAAGAGTGGTACATGGTACAAGCTCGGCGCTGACTTTGAAGCAGGAGACCTTTAGGAATTGAGAGGCATGACAATCTTTAGCTCCGGACATACCCAACTCAAAAGCCTGCCCAAAACCCCAAACCCTCAAAGTCCACAAGTTTCGAGCCCCACGTCTCCCTCCGACTGCAAGTTCAAGCTTGGAGCAGCCAACTGTTTTTGGGTTCTGCCACGGGCATTCTCCATAGGAGACGGGCTCTACCACCGGCACGATGGGACAATACATCGAGCTAGCCGCTGGGACAGCTGGAGGTTCGTGGTTGTAGGAAGTTGGGTATGCGCATTGGCTTGATTATCAGACGGTCGGGCTGCAAAGCTTAGGTTTAGGGCTCTTTGTGGTGATGAGGGTGGGAGGGGGGGAGGGAGGGAGGCTGCAGAGTCAGCGTCGTCACCCTCATCATCTCCTTCGTGACCACCGCCTCACAATCATGATTATGATAATAACGCATAACACCGCCATTTCCATCATGCTGCATCAGCTGCATTTTTGTTTGTCGTTGATTCCCTATCCACATAATTACGCCCGTCTTTATCATCATCGCCTGAATAATCACCATTGCCAGCAACACCTCCAGACCGTCATGGCCAGCGTGGGATCCGCCCAGGCAGCTTTGGTAGTGCCGCCGTCGGTCACAGCATCATCGTCATGATGTCCTGTTGCACCTTGCCCCATCAGCACCATCATTACCTACCGTTGTCACAGTCATCACCAGCAGCATTCTCAGGAGCATCGTCGTGACATGCCGCCGTATCGCACGCTGCCGTGGCCATCTTGTAAAACTAAATCTTGACAAGCGTGACGATTAGCCTTGTTTGATAGCTTCCCGCACAAGCAAAAGAAGGCCTTCAAAAGCGAGAGACTCAAGACGCAAATTTCATGGAAAAAGGAGAAGTGACTATTGTTGTAACCTCTACCTTCGCGGCCACGTTGCGGTTCCACTCAGCCCCACAAACCGTTTCTGCGAATGTGCACAGCATCTTGATTATCTGAGGCTCAGGAGAATCTGACCTATGCCGAAAGCGAGGCTGCTTGGCTGGACAAGCAGCCAGGGGCAGATTCAGTCAGCTCAGATCCCGGTCTGCTGAGATCAAGCTGTTTGAAGTTCCGTGCTTTCGCTCCGTACGGGTTAGAGCGACACTGAGAACACAGCCCATGACCTGGCATGCGCCACTCGTTGTCCACAAGTTGATGTTTGCAAAGCTGCCAATTCTGAGCTCTCCTCCCCCGAATCCAAACTCGCCACGCGACAACGCAGCACATCTAGAATCTACACGTCACTCCTAGTGGGGGGGTTGAGTCCAAGATCTGGTGAACAAGGCATGGAGTGTTCGAGTCTTCGATGCTGTCGAGACGATGGTCCTTGCCACAGAAGGGCCGGTGACGCGTTGGGGCGTTCGCTACTTAAGCCTTCAAGCTTGAGACGTTCGGTAAACGCAACATCAAGAGGTGGTCCCAGTTCGGAGTTGCTGTGCTCCTTGGGCCTATCTGGGACAGCACCCCTTGTGTATCTTTACTGCTGTTGGGGTTAGGGTTACTGTAGGACTCCGGCTGCAAAACTTCGCTTTAGAAGGGTGAGTTGCAGGAGTTGAGAGATGCATATCTTCATCAATTTCCGGCAGCCCCGGCGCTTGTGTTTCTGTCTCGATTGTGCCTGAAATGTGTTTGGTGGGCTTGTTTTGTTTAGTTTCAGCTTGAGTTTGGTTGGAAGTTCAATGGTTAGCCTCTCAACTTTGCATCCGTTCGCTGGCAGCAGGGTGGGTTCCGGTAGGTGGCACACCATTCACAGGGAACCGTTCCTACGGCTCGGAGACTTTGGAGATTTCTGTCCCTGGCACCCCTTAGGCCTTAGGGCAAGTCAAATCACCTCCTCTGAAAACTGCAAGAGCTTGAGTACCCAGTGTCGTCATTGCGATGCCACAGACCATAAGCCTGGCTGACTTCGGGCATGAGGGCGTCTTTCAGATGCGTTGCTTTGTTGGAGACTTGGTATGATCAGGACCACAGACAACGTCAACGAGTCTTTTCTTCTCCATAGTACATACATACATATACATATACATATACGCACACACACATATATATATATAGAGATATGCAGAGGTGTGTGCATATATATATATGTAGAGGGGTAGATGGATAGATAGATAGATAGCGAGATAGATAGCTAGATAGATAGCTAGATAGCTGGATAGCTAGCTGGCTAGACAAATACAGATAGAGAGAGAGAGAGAGAAAAAAACAAAAACACACTTACGCATTATTTAGATTTTCCTTCATGTGCAAACTTGGAGGTTACTCTGTTTGGGCTAGTTACGATTTTTAGTTGATGATCAAGACTATCCAGTAGATTTCAGCAGTGAATCATTTATATAAGGTTTACCCAGAGCCATCCGTCCTTTTTGCTGTTTCTCCTATATTGTCTACCTCACCGCACGCCATGTCTTATTGGCGGTGTTATTCCTGCCGCCTCGTCGAAAGTAGTACTGTAGTCTTTGCTCGCTATCGAAGTAGAAGCCATCGTTGTCCCAGTGCTCGTACTAGGTTGCTAGGGCTATTGCCGAGAGTTGGCATAATTAGAGGTAGTCGTAGTCGTTCGTCGTGATGCTGTTAAACTGTCCTTACTGAAATCAGCTTTTTCCTTAGCATGATGATGCAGCTGGGACTGTTCAACTCACCCTTCTTGGTGCTCGCTGTCACACCCAGCCTGAAGTCACAAGTTACATCAGCCTGAAGGGAACCTTGAACAGGAACTGCCTCTTCGGCAGTTTGTCATGTTTTGTCAGCTTCACGGGTGCGGTGCTACCAAGCGCAGGTGCTAGCTGAAGCTGACTTCCGGTTCACTCTCAGCTTCTACCCCATCGTTCCTCGGAATGCGTTGAGGATCTTGCAGCGTTAAATGCGAAGCTTTCAGTCCTTCCACGAAACAGGTCTTGGACCAGAGTTACTACATGTCGTTGATTGAGGCTTCTTGGTGTTCAAAGTGTTGAAGCTCATCCACGCTCTGAGGTTGTGATGTTGCGCTTGCTGAAGTCCTTCGATGCCCAGCCTCGGCTATCTGTAGTCACCAGAACGCTGTACACTGCGACAGTGGCTGCTTGGCTTGTTGAGCTATCAAGCCACACATATACTAAAAACCCTTGCCTTGCAGAACTCTTAAAGGAACCCTTCAAAGAACCAAAGGAATCTATCTTGAAGCCGGGGATCAGAGCTTGAGTGTTCTTTCGCTCGGCGAGGTTGCGCCAGGGCGCGGGCGTGGGCGTTTGGTACGGAACTGAACGGAGGATGTCTAGGGAGTTTAAGAGTTTCTGAGATTTCCATCTTCAACCTATATGGGAAGCGATGCAAAAGAAATTCTATTCCGCTCCAGAGCGCTGGCCTTAGGGACGTGATGTTGTGCATGCATGGGATCAGAAGTTTGTCGAGTTTCCGGCTCACCGAAACGAAGATGGTCAGACTTACAATCGGGGTGTGTCCCTGTTGTTCAAAGCCCCACATAGACATCATGGTAATGAACTCGTCTGCCTCGATGACGCGAACTGATGCGGAACTCCAAGAGCCAGAAACGTCGCTCTTGTTTTCAACCGAGCTAGCCTGGTTTTCTCGAGCAAAGACGACAAGGCACTACTAGGGCTCAGGCCGAACTTTCTTTCTCGGAGCAACAACACTTGCCTCACCTTCATGTTTCCCCTACCCCGCATGGACCCTAAACCCTAAACCGCTTGAACCTAGTCAGCGAAGAGGGTGGACACATGAACATCGGATGAAACATGAACAAGTGAAGCCTGCCCCCTTGAAGGCTTATTTTCTTTAAGATGTTAAGTTCAGGTCTTTTTAGTGGTTCCTTATACTTGCAGGGCAAGGACCGGACTCCAGCCACCAAGATGTCGGGCAACTTGTCAACCAACGAAAAACACGCAAAAAACACTGTCGGTGTAAGGCAAGCAATTCCGCGAGAGTTTCTACCGTTTTGCATTCTCAGACGGATTCCAGCACTCTTTTGGAACAGGGTCGAAACTGCTGATGTTGTCCCAAGTATCAGATCTCGACCCATTTCGAGAGCACGCTCGTGCGCTCGGGATCGGAACGATGGAAGCCGTCCGAGAGGCCTGCAGATGCTGGGTTCAGCGCCGAAGAGAGCTAAAGCAAAAAAACTAATAAATAATAAATAAACATATACATATACACACACAAATCAACTTAATGGTTGTCGACAAATATTGAACATCTACTGAAATTTGGTTGCGAGGGCTTCGTGACAAGATTACGGGCCGTAGCGTCCGAGAAACAAGGACGACCCTGATGAACTAAACGCCCTTGCTTTAAGGGCCTCAATGCTACTTGTAAGTAGGTATCAGAACCCTGGGCGGGAAGCAGGTCCATTGATCAGGGGTCTGTGTGACAGCTCAGGACATCTTACATTTCTTCATCGTCATTTCCTGCGTGTACCTGTGCTTGGCTCTCAATGCCTTGATGGTATTCGGCCAAGACATGCAGGAAGAAACGGGGTCCCCGGTCTGGGAGGCTAGAGCTTCATCTCAAGGTCCGTGAACTTTAAAACGAAGTTGAATTTTGATCTCTGCAGTTGCACATGCTTTCGAGGGGAAGTCTCCCAGCACTGAATTTGCAGTAGGCATGACTTCAATGCCCGGCTTGGTCCCTTAAGTTGGCAGTGCCACCCTCTCTTCCTTCGGAGTTGCAAAGACGTTCTTTGGTATCAAGTAAGCATTGGATTCGCAACGAGAAGACGTTGCAATTTGGTTCGACGGTTCTGGGCCATGGGCTTGGGGTTGTGCAAGTTTGCTGAGTCCTCCGCCCGCGAGATTGGGGCCCATGTTTAGGCTGTCGGACACTGGCATCAGACTGCGAACTCAACCCCGGACGACCGTAGACACCCAGCCTACCCGAGCTCTTGATGCCAGTGGGTCTCCGGGTGGAGCCATCACACGAAGGGGAGGGTGACCGCAGACCTTGCCGAAGCTCGAAAGCAAGACCTTCACGATACACAGCCTTGAACCCCACGCCCAACATCCGAAAGGCCCTCAGCATCTCTTCTCTTACAGGAGTTCGCCACGCTGGACCGAGCGCTCTTCTCGAGCTTCCGCGCCATGTTCGGAGATTGGGACCCTTGGAAGACGCAGTCCATGTAATGCAGGGGCCTTAATCTAAAACTATACCGGGAGACCATTGGACCATGAGTAGTCTGAGTAGTCATTCAGTCCTCTACGATGTGTGCAAAGTGATGGAATGTGCCTTCAAAAGTACATCTCGGGGTGTAAGACGAAAGCCGGAAGCAATAATGCAGAGTCTTCAAACCAAATTGCACTTCTATCCACATGTGGCTTGAGCCACGAAGTCTTGAATTTGCAGCCCTGAAGCTTATGCCGCTGACCCGATAGCTTGAAGATATGGGGCGCAGGACCTTCAAACATGTTTGATGTGACTTCCCGGATATAGAAGCTTTAGCAGCTATAGGTACGCCAGGGGGAGATTATGGTCATGATAATATGTGGACTATAAGGAACGAGGGATACTATTCCTAATTAGCCAGAACTCTCCATTTTTCACCGTTTCCGGCTTCATTCTCGCAACTTCGGTCTTTGTTAGCCTTGGGGCTTCTGTTCAAAGTCCTCAGTTTTTCTTCAAGCTACCGGAAAGTATCCGTAAGGATCACAAGGGATGTGGGGCTCCTCAGGGTATCTGCTCAGAAGCTATTTGCTCAAGGAGAACACAACTTACACCCAAGCCCTAAACAATGCACCGCTAGGCCTAGACCTCTGGCCCCAAGACTTAATGAGCCAAGCCTAAGTCCTAAACCTAAAGCCTAAACCTCCAACTCTAAGAATCCTAAAGTCCTAAACCTAACCCCTCAACCTCTGACTCTAAGAATCCTAGACCTACGCCCTAATCCTCCAGCTCTAGGAATCCTCAACCTAAACCCTAAACCTCCAACTCTAAGACATATGATGACTGAACAGCGGGAACCTCGAAGAAGAGAGTTTTGGTCCCGATGGAGGACTGGCCAAGCATGGAGAAGGTCGGAGCAGGCCACTTCGACCCAATTCGCAGAGATCTAACTCCTCCTTCCAGTTAGGGTTTTAGGTTAAGGGTATTTGAGCGGAAGTAATGTTGGGTCTGAACACTTAGAACACGGCTCCTTGCAAGCATTCGCGAAGTTAGGTCAAGGAGTCATATTGGTCTTTGCTCAGCCCAATATATTAGATGCTGGGGCACAGGGTTCAGGATGATTGGCTGCTTCCTCTGAGCCCGGAGTTGCTTCCTCAGGGCCTTGAAGGGCTGCGGTGTCATCGGTAGGCGAATGGTGGGCGGAGTTGGCAGAAGCTGTAGTTCGCAGTGCCGATGCTTGAAGTGCTGCACCCTGTCCTTGGAGCCGTCAGTCCGTCCTTCTCTCACATAGGCCGGCTGATCGCATCGATGTGGATGTGGACGTTCCAGATCATCGTCGTCGTGACCTGGCCTTCTGTCGTTACTGCAGGTACATGTTGGTCTCTGGCTACCTTCTCGGCACATTCCTAGAAGGTTTCGGATGGTGTCTTCCGGCCTTCTTGTCGCAGGCCCGTTGGGATGACGGACCACTATAGCACGTGTATTTCATAGGCTTCAGTCGGCTTCCCACGGTTTGCGATCGAAGCTTAAGCTGAGGTACTTCTTGTGAACATGCTCCTGGCGATCATCCTCGATGCCTACTCCGAGGCGGCGGTTCTGAGATGTTCCTTTTGGGGAGGGGGGGGGGGGCTTTGCAGAGCTTTCCGAGATTCTGAGACTGCCGGGCATTTGCACTATCGGCCTTACTAAATAGGGAGCATGGAGGCTTTGTGAGAGCGTTGGATTCAAGCTGTCGGCTAGCAGCCTACGCAGTTGCAATACTTCGGTTTGATGTGTTGCAGGGCAGAGGTCCTTAAACCCTGAAGCTGTAAACCCTGACATAAAAGCCCTGAACTGTTTTACTTGGTTTCCAGGATCCGCCCAAGTATTACAGGTCCTTTGCCGAAGGTCTTGCTTCCGGCTTCTGCTGCGCTGATCACATACATCCCAAACCAGGATTGGGTTTAAGGCCAAGGGCTTCGGGTGCAGGCATCCGGTGTGGGGCTCCAGAGTTTTCACCTACTGGCATCGCCAAACACAGGTCAAGTCCCGCATGTCGCTCATGACCACACTGGATGCACAAATCTCCGAGATGCTCCGCAGACGTCACGGCCTCGGGTGCCCTTGCAGTACATCATACATGGCCTGATGCACACGATACGGATTTAGTCACCAGCGAGCATCTTGAGAGGTAGAACATGTCTGACATGATGGAACCAAACAAGGAAAGCCAGGTGTACTCATATCTTTGTTTGGGGCTTAAGGCTATCAGCCTATCTAACTGGGTCTACTAACGGGTGTTTGAGGCGAAGCTTGGGCTGAAGCACAGTCCCGATCAAGGTCGGCAGTCCTTGAACAAAGAGAGAGTGCGGCTTTCGGAAGTTTGGCCACCCGGCAAAAACAAAGGTCTCCGGGTCACGGTATCGAGTTGATAGGCCTGTTCTGCTGGACAAATTAACTTTCACCGCTCCTAGCCGAAACTGTTTGTTGTCTCCGAGGCGTGAAGTTAGTGCACTGTCTTGACGCTGAACCTTAAAACATGCGTCGCCATGTCCGGCTAGATGGCGTTTTTTCTGACGTCAAAGCGCGTGCTATGTGGCTTTGGGTCAATCTACACATCACTGCAGTCGGTGAGATTCTGCAAGACTGCCGCTGCAGTAACGCAGTGCTAGCACGCCCCATACGCATCTGACATCGGTTTTTTGAGCTGGCGGAGGGCCTGGGAGTATCGGATGAGCAACCTTAGCCCGACGAGCATAGCCGACGACGGCGCATGCCGCTGGAAGCCCGGAAATGACCAACCTAAACCTCCGAATCTGAGTCTCACCCCCCGCCCTCCCCCCCCCAAAAGAAAGAGCACTAATTCATCCCTAGGGTCTTCTTGCTTCTATATCTCCATGATGTACTGCCTGGAATGCATTCCCGAACCCAAAACCCAACACTGTAAGCCAGGAATGCGTACCTGGAGAAGTATGGCGATGAGAAGCTGATGCTCTCGAGTCGCGAGATCATAACTCCCGAAGATGTCATGGAACGGGTCCAGGCGTGCAGAAACCTAAAGAAAAGCAACACACAGCCTTCGGCAATTCTAGACGGGCTGCAGAAGGGCTCTATAAGAGCTCTATAAGTTTTAAGTTGGTAACGACTGATGGTCTCAGGTTTAAACTTTGCGGATGTTGAAATTTGACTTGAGTTGTTGCTGTTGAACCTTGGAGGTCGCTGCAAAGTCCGGGGATCACAGCTTCTGGTATTCGGTCTGAGGTTTTGGGTTGAAGGTGCGATTTCTTCGTCCAGGTCTCAGCACTCGCCGCTCGGTCTTTTCGGATTGCGTTGGCGTGAGGGGTTGAGCTGGGCTAGACTGGTAACAGGTAACAGTTTCTTTTAGTAGAAGGGTCGCGATCAGAAATGCTGCGTTTTATCTTGGGGTTGCGATCTGCGGGATTACGGGCTTATCTCTTATGGCTGTCGAAGATGCCGTGGTGGCTAATGAAGAGCCTGGAGGTCCAGAGGCTGAAAGCCAAGCACAGCCCGAGAATCAAATTCCGAGACGCAGTGCCAACAAAGTTCTGAACCTGTAGGTTTAGGATTTGGATTAGGCAGGGATATAGACCCCGCGCTCACCGGAAATGCCACGTCCCCCTGCCACCAGGGCATCGGGAAGTCGCAAGCCAAACGGACACTGGCGAATGCACGGCAAACTTGGGAACAGAGCTGCTGGGCAAAGCAGTGCGAGCATTTGGGCATTAATTTAATGTTCAAGCTTTGGGTAAGATGTGGAGCTCAGACTAGTAGCATCAGTCGTGAATCCACATCTTAACTTAACAGATCCTTGGACCATGCAATATAGCCCTCAGCTCCACATATGTACCACGCGCCACTTCGCCATTCCAAAATCCAGGTAGAAAGCAACACACTTGAAGAGGTTGAGCCTGGGCTGACCCCCAAGGGGTGTGGTTCGGTTTTGGAGTACCTTTGCTGGCAAGCGAGAGGAAGCACCCTAAACCCTAACCCCTAAAAAAGCACTACCGTAATCTTCAGTTGGTCTTGGGATGGCCAGTGCAGGCTTTGTGTTTGAGAAAGGCAGCAACCGCAAAATGCCTTGTTCCATGCTCAGTCGTTGGTCTTTCATTAAACAACAGCAGCAGGCAACCCCACATAAACCTGACTGACCTTGTGAATGGAACCCCAGCTACAACGCCCATGGTCGTTTAAGTACTAGGGGAAAGTTTAAGGAGTGATGAAGGAGTGGGTGATCTCGATGACTTTGGCTATGGTTTAGGGTATAGGCTTTGTTTGACCTTACCCCACATCGTTTCCCCCCGACCTCACATAATGTGTTGAAGCCCCGCGGAAGAACTCACGAGCATCAACAACTAAAGATGAAGTCTGCTGTCAAGCAGCTGCAGCAGTGATTGCAACTACCTTTGGCATCTAGGATCCCACCAGTCTGTGCTTAAGCCCGTAAGCCGAATGAGGCCTCGAATCGCCATATACCCCGGACAGCTACATGGAGCACCTGAAGCTTTGTGGTGTCAGGCACAAGAAAGAAGGGAGATGACCTGGCTTCAAAGATTGAGATTGTACAGACCTGGACCCCGAACCCTAAAGTACCCTAGAGTAACGTTAAAGTACCATAAAGCCCCCTCAAAGCATCCTAAAGCACCCTAAAGTGAGACGAAGTTTTTCTGTGGGGCTTGGATGGTGGCCTCGGGATTCACATTGCTACAGGGCTGGATCTCGAAGTTCACATGGGCTGTTGAAACTAATTAAAATTCCCTATAGTCCGTGGAAGGACCTTTCACAAGGCCGTGCCGGGTCCACAGTTTTGGATGTTTAGATCTCAGTGCTTAGTAATTTCGGGTTAGGGTTTTGGGGCTTGGTGTGCTTTCAGCTTACGGCGGCTTCACGGCAACCGGGCAGAGTGGAGCCCCGGCTCGAAACCCCGAGCCACTCTTTGTTCTGGTGGTTCCTCTGGGGAGGAGGAATGCGGGGTGTGGACTTTGATCTGGCTTGATACAAAGTGGTCCACGGCACAATTTCTTGACGATTGGGGCGGCGGGCTGGGGGTCTCCTTCCCGAAACCTGACCCGAAAATTCGAAACCCCATATAAACCCTAAACCCCACGTCATAATCATCGAAGATCCTCTCGTCGGCTAGCTTGTTTCACACGGTTGGTTGAAATGAGCCGAACCCTCAAGGTTGAAAAGCCGCATAAAGCAAACCCGAAGCCCTGAATCCCCGATACGCCTAACCCCCTGAACCCTAACCCCTCAACGGCTACTTGCTGATGCCAGCCCTTGAAAGGCTCGATCTGCTTCGGCACAAGACCTCCTACATCCGTGCCGTGATGAGTGCCGTTCCTGTGCTATTTTCATCAGACAACGAGGCCTTAGTAATCAGAAAAGGGTTTCGCTGTACATTAGACAATAACTGTGCCGCACTTGTGTAGGGACTAGCTCCACGACCTGAAGAAATCCGCCAACTTTGAGAAGTTGAGTCGCATGCTTTTGAGAATCTCAAACTGTTCATGTTCGAGGGTGGGGCTTGTAGTTTCAGGTGCTTTCTAGGTCTGCGCTGTTTCCTCAGAAGGATCTGAACCAATTTGTGCATGTGGAGTAATGAACTCAGAGTTTGGCATATTCTTCAGCTCGCAGCTGGTGTCAAATGAAGGCTTGAGAGGCAGGTGTCGGCGAAGGAGAGGTTCTAGCTTCAGGCTCAGCAGACAAACGAGCTAGTGGGCTTAGGAGCCTTCCACGGTTGGAAGTCATCTGTTGGTCTGTTGGACAGGTTGAAGACTTGTGAACTAATATCCTTGTAAAGTTTTCAGGTGTGAGTAGGTCGAGTTTATAATACGCCTCAGATTTTGTGGTTCAGGTTTTTGGTTTTTCCGAGGTTGGATCTTTGCTTGAGGCTCTAGACAGACACCCCACGGAAAATCCCAGGTGGCAGGCCGTATCGGGCTGACGGAGAACCCGACCATCGCGCTGCAAGAGACCACCAGCAGAGCTGTCAGCATGGTGAAAGAGAGCTCCGGGCGCATGGTATTTAGTGGGTGCGGTTTGCTGTTGGATTGCAGCCTGTCGGTTGGTAACTACTTTTTCGGTTTCTGTTGGCTGTGTTAGATGCTGATGTTGAAGCAGAAGGAGCAGCCACAGCAGCGAAGTAGTTGTCATCGTAGTAGAACCTGCCGTAATAGTGGTAGCAGCTGCTACTGCTACTATTACTTTTGTGGCAATTGCTACTTGTTCTCCTCATCCTCCGAGGCAGCAGCAGCAGCAGGAGGAGCAGTA
>CAJNJA010008332.1:0-15517 GCA_905231915.1 Symbiodinium necroappetens
CGTCGTGGCCGCGTGCGTACGATGCCTTGCACATGGAAAAGCGTTAGTGCTGAGGCCGCCGAATGAAACTCAGCCCCAAACCCCTTGAACTCCAGGCTCTTACGCACTGTGCACTGGTGCATAGGGTTTTCGTACTGGCTTCGACGCATGCCGCCCGTTTGCTGTTGAGCCGGGCGCTTTCGGCTGTGGCGACGTCGCTGAGGTGTTCGAGGCTTGGGAGTTTACGCTTCTTGGCCGGAGTCACGCAAAGGCGCGCTCACACAATCGCCCACCTGGTGACTGCGGCGGTGCTTATATATAGTGGTAGCACGCAGTTTGCACGGGGACCTGTTGTACCCAGCGGTCGTTAGGAGGCGGGTGGAAGTCTATATTTCTTGGACCATGCAGTCTGCACGGGGACCCGGCGGTCGTGAAAAGGCGGGTGCAAGAAAACATATCGAATTTTAATTCATAGAGGACTATGAGGACCCGCATTTTGGCCGTGGATCGGTCCAGAGGAAGGAGGGGGGGTCAGGAGCAGCTTCAGGTGGGCCGCTATCATAAACGAGGTCACGGGTCGTTGGGTAGGGGACTATAAGAGGAAGAGAGAATTTCTGTGGGAATCGCTGGCCGCTTCGGCGGGGTCCGAGGCGAATTTTCAGGAAACAATTTTAGTTGCACAACGTTGAATTTGTCTTTGAAACGCTTGGGATTTGGAAGCTTTTTCATTTGCTCGACCATTGGATAAATCTCGCACGGTGCTGCACGCGTTAGAAAGCTTGCGAAAATGTAAAACTGACGTTGCAGTGATCGATAAAGGCCGAGGCGCCTAAATTCCGCAGGTTCGACAGCAGGAGCTCAGACATGCGCGTGCCAGCCGCCACATCTCCGCCACACGGCAGTGTCTGGCCCAGCAAACGCGGGAACCGTGGTTCTGCCAGCCCTTCGCTAGCAAGTCGCATTGTGCGGGCCGGTGTGTTCTGTCTCTCCAAAATGGGCGTCTTAAGAAACGTCATTGCTTGCAATGGTCCCCAGATGGGACGAATAGTGGGCGAATGCATCTTGTTCCCGATGTACATGTGTATTGAGAGTCATGATAAAATGCTCCAAAAAAATTCGAACCTTGTACGGTGTTTTCGATAACATGGTGCCGGGCAGGTGTGCTCAACGGTTCACCAAAATCGATGACTTGTTGGAGGCCGGCATGGAATGTCCAGAAACTTGCTTTGGGTTTTGGCTGTGGTCACTTCAATTTCCGATGGCCCGTGAGTTTGGCATCGTGCGCGTTCTAGCCGTGCCGAGGTTCTTCATGTGTGCCGAAAACTTGGTTCCTGGGAGTTGGCGCTTAGATTTTGGAGCAGGCCGGCCAACTGCCAAAGCTTTCATGAGCTTTCTTGGTCGATGTTCCTTGAAAAGGTTTCAGCTTGAGTTACCTCATGCATCCACAACGAATGCACGCATCTCGGGTGCAGGTGCAATTGCATTTCCAATTCTAGCAACATCGTGCGTGAGGTTTGTATCGCGGCATGTGGCGAAAATCAAGCCTGGAGCTACTCTGTGCTAGTCTTCGATGGTATGATGTCAACCGGCGTGCAGCCGGACATTAGTTCGTGCGGCTCTTAAAGGCTGTTGCACCTTCTTGTCGACGCCGGTGCAGACACCTGGTGCTCAGGCACAATGCAATCGCGAATGTTTGCAGCAGGCGAGTCCTCGCGTCAGCTTCTTGATGCATGTGTTGCACAGACGGAAATTTTGTGAAATTCTAGCGCTTTCTCGTCAGGATAGTGGAAGTGGGATGGCAGCGTGCCCTCTACACCTTGAAGGATGTTTGACCTTGAGCGCCTCCGCACAATTCGGATGCATCTGGAACATGCGCCAGGAGGGCGAGTCTAACCTCTTGGACTTGGACTGTGTCAGTTTGAACACATTGGCAGGCAACGCAAGGTAGTTTATTGATGCTTTGTATACTGGCCGACATGAGCGGCATACGACATGTTGGCAGGTATGCTGGACTGGAGTTTTTCAGTCGCGTGTGTTTCCCGAATGCGCCACCTTGGCCTTGTGCCGGATGCGGCTACTCGGAAAATAGATGTGTCAAAAAAAGATTGTCCATACAGACAAACGGCTCGATATTGAATCACCAACCAACGATGTAGGTTTCTTGGACCTCTGCGACAGCTGCAGCTGCTCGCAGCAGCGGGTGGCACCGGGCGACCACCATCGCCAGAGCTGGGGCCGAGCATATCGAGGCTGGAACAAGAACCTGAACAGTTTTGTCACTTATCGAATGCATTTCCAAGGCCAAAACCGGTCCTTCTCCGTACGCTGCTGCATCAATTCCTGGATATGCCCGGAATGGGCGCTGGGACCACTGACTGCATGAATCAGATACCAGCACGTTTTCCATTGGCGGTTCTTGACAGCATCTTGCAGCAAGTAAACGACAAGGAGGATGCTGTGCTGGTTGCTGACGAGATTTGTCGTGAAGGCTGCAACTGTAGACAGCAAACGTGTTTGTCATGTAAGCTGCGATCACAAGGCAACTGGCAACTTGACTGACTGGTCTTTGCAGCAGGTGACGGAGTGAGCGATGCCGTGGTGAATGGTGCCATAAGCGCGTGTTTTGGCCATGAACGCCATGTTCCAGCAGTCGCCACGGAAGTCTTGTAAAGCTTGTATTCAGGATTATTCAGGATGATACTTTGAAGCGGTGATGTGAGTTGGGGCAACATTAAACAAAATGATGCGTGCATCTATGCGTTCTCAGGTGCGCTGACGGGCGGCGCTGGAATCTGGCATTGGCTTTGGCTGCCCATTCAGCCTTTCGACAACTTCAACCATCGCTCATAACTGTCAACACCGCAACTTGGACACGTTACGATTCGATAGGCTAGCACCCAAAAGCAGCTGCCCAGAGCTGCCCAGTTGATAGTTGTTTCTCGTGTCTTCCCACGAGCAGTTGACTTCTCACGAATATGAGTGGAATGGGACACCGCTACAGGTGTTGAGTTCTTTTGGTGGTTCGTCCGTGTGGGACGGCGCTGTCGGACCCGGGGGTTGGACACTTGCAACATGGCAGGTGTTAGTGCATGGGCACTCATGGCCTGTTCAACCAGTTTTTGCTTCCGAGAAAGGAGCAGTGCTTCAGAACGGTCTGCGAATGAAACTGACAGCGTAGGGGTGCACCATTTGCCTGCTTTAATGACCCGACGAAGCAAGACACCCAGAATTCCCCACTGGCTTTGCATGCTTATTGCAAGCTTTGCCGCAGTGAAAATGTGTTGATTTTTTTTTGCTGCCGGAGGATGGTTACACAAGGCCCGATGTACGGCCACCTTTAGTAGTTTCTAAGCCTTGTTCAGCAAACTTTTGTTTCATTGCGAGGTGAAAGGGGTGAGGACACGAGACGTACCAGGAACCCCAAGTATGTGGGCACGCTCGGGTGCCTTCCGCACGGGTGCAGCGTAAGCACTCCGTAAGCACGGTGGTTCACTCTTAGGACAATGTCCAAGTCATCCGATGCAAAGGTTGGGATGTTTTCACGTACAGTGCGTGGATCTCAAGCTGTACCGCGGCTGCTCTTTGGCAGGCCTTCCCCGGCAATTCCTAGACTCTTTACTGGGTGGGCCTACCGATGCCCTCCCCGCCAAAACAATCTACACTCAGTCTGGACGTTCGACAACTGGTTTCGCACACGTGTACGAGTGCATGTTACTGCTTGTTTTCATGTCAATGTGCTTCCGTGCGCAGGATCTATCCAAGTGTTTTTCAGGTATGGCAAACTAACCGAACCTACTTTCACAGTGTTCTTATGCTGGCTTTCACGGATGAAGTGACATCGAAAGAGCCCGAACCACAACTTCTCACGGAGAGGGAGGCTTTGTTCCGAATGGCGACAGGTGGCACTTCGCACCTTGGCCCTTGCTCGCCATGCTGCTGCCATCTCGGCCTCCTGGCGGACATGTACAGTAAGGCTTACCGCTTACATAGCGCGCTTCGGGTTGACATTCCCGCATTTATAGGACGTTTCAGCGAAGATTGCACCAGAGGTTGCAGACAGCAGGCTTGCCAAGAAAGTCGTAAGACTTTGTGAGCGTGCAGAAAGAAACCCCGAATATACTCCCAAGGTGAGCGATCCACAAAAGCATGCTCTCGTTTTGGGTTGGTTGGACCTGTGCCCCTTCAAGACGAGATCTTACAAGTTGTTTGCGATGCTTGGGTTCAGATCAGGAAGTAGCATAAGTAACGGAACAAATCAGACGATATCCTCGGAAAGGTTGCCAGCCAGACAGCCGGGCTGTCGGCTTTTGGCTGTGCCCGGCAGTCGCTCGATTCTGCCGGCTTTTCAATCGTTCTGGGTCCATGGCTCGATTCGGGTTGATGGCTTTCAGTCGAGCATGGTTTGCCAGATTTACGAGGCTTGAGGGGGATTGATTGCATTTTTGGGTTTCCGGGCATGTGATCAAATGGGGGGGGTTTGATTACTGGCTTTTGAGTTGGGTCCGGATAAGAACAATTGCGGTTGAAGCTGACATAATTGGGAGCTCGGGATTCCTGGCCTTGGTCCAGCCGTGAATCGTGTTCCTGGCTGGCCTGTGCACAGGGCAACAAGTCCGTCGCAGCCTCGAGCAGGTGGAGACGCATGCTTGGCCTTCTTGCAGCGAGCGGGATGCAGCCGGCTGCCAGCATGGCTCCAGAATGCGTGAATGCTGCCCTTCAAGGCTGCTTCGACAGCCGGAGGTGTCACGGCGGAACTTCTTGGGGAATCGTTTGTGTCTCAACATGGGTACCCACATGTTTCAACCTGTGAAATGCAACTGTTATTCTGTTATTCCCTACAAGGATCACTCACTTTTGGAGCTCTTGGGCAATGTCGCGTTGGCTTTCGTATGCTTCCTCCTATGAGGTAGCTAAAGAGACGAGGTGTGGTGGCCGGGTGTTCGGCGGCAGTACCTACGGACCTACAGCAGACTGCCTGCATGACATATTGTGTATCTGAGGTGGCCTGTGTCTCTAGACCTACTCACAGCTTCACAGATGCTGCGTGTCGACATCGATCAGACTGGCTCAGCCTGTTTGATCCGTACTTGTGGAAGCCGGACAGTCAACAGCAGGTTTTCTGTTTTGCAGTCGATTGTGTTCCTGTTGCTCTGCAGATATGATGGTGATAGGGGTGTAAGGTCGCTGAAGGGTCTCGTTTGGCAGCTGCTGCAAGATATGGGTAGCCTGTGCCTGCCATGCGTGTTGAAATCTTCGCATCTACACTTACAGCGAATGGGTGAATGGAGGTACATCTCGTAGCCGGGCTCGGATTCCCACCAGCTCGCAGTCTCGAAGCAGCCAAGGAGCGGCTTTGCTGTGGGTTGCGGCGATGGACTTGCTCGATGCTTTGTGGCATGCCTATGCCTCCTTCTGTCCTGTCTCGTGTACAGCCCAAGCCCCTGCAGAAACTTGTTTGTCCCTCGCCGTCGAAACAGCAAGCAACTTGCCTTGATCGTTTGTTTCACCGGCAGCTCTTCTCCTACGCCGTCTGGACATTCAATTCAAAACCTTGCGCCTTTCAAAAACACGCTTGTACCTTGAACGCAGAAGCCCTGTGAGTTCAACAACCTGATGGCCCCGAACCCAAACATTACGTGTCTTGTCCCTGGGCCGAAAACTTCGACATCCAGAAATGGTGCACGAATAAGAATAAAGCAATTAGCGCAAGCCCGAATGTCAAAGAGCATACCGTATACTCACGAAGCCGTATACCCACATAATCCTATACAGACTGCATAACAAAACATGCGTACGTTTACATGATCTGTCTCTGAAACACCATGCAAACCCCCAACACCCTAGACCGCCCAGACCCCATAAGCTCCGGAATCGAAACCAACATCAATTTCTAAAACGCTGCAAGCCCGAAGTTCGGGGCCCTACGATCCTAGTAGTTTAGGGAGACCCCTTTAAGGCGAACCCTTCTAACCCTACTTCTGGCTCAATTAAAAGAGACCTTCATTGCGAGGGCCTATATCCCCAAAAGTCCCCCTAATCCTAGCTCCTATACGGTCAAGGAGGCTGGTGGCCCCTGGCCCCCGGCTGCGGGAGATGAGACCTGGAATGCGAACTGCTGGGCGGATGAGTCGGCTTCCATTCCGGCAGCTGGGATCAGAATTTTTTTGGGGGGTTTTCAGGGTTCATGATCGGGTTTATGGTCTTTACGGCTCTATAGGGTATATAGGGCCGGTTTAGGTTCTGGTTTAGGCAGAAATTCGAAAGGGTCGCGAGGGTTTGGCTTAGGGCTTTTGGGGTTGAAGGTTCGTTTCAGGGTGTTGGGGTGTTCGAAGTCTTGGTTTTGGGCTTTTACGGGTTTGCCGTCTGAATCTGCCGGTTGTGGAGTAGCTAGCGACTAGCGATGGCTTGCAGAAGCCCGGATTCAAAACTGGGTAGCTTGACACAAATTGAAAGAGTTTGTTGTCCGACAACAGATCAAATTCACTTCACATGTCGTGCACCATCATGAAGTACTCCAGTGCAGCTCTTGAAAGGCCGCTGTTAGTTCCGCAAGCATGCCTTTTGACAGTGATGACACTGCAGCAGTTAGCCACGGTTCGCCGCAAGAATACCATCTGCCAGAAGCAACAGCATTGTTCGAGTTCTGCTTCCATCACGTTTCCTCAGGTGCAGCTACCAAGAGACTGGCCCGTCCTTGCCGGAGGACAATGACGAAAGAGTCCGTAAGAGTGCATGTGAGCATCGCCCGTTGGACCTGCGCCGGGAAGCGTGTGGAAGCGTCAACGTGGCCGTGGAACACGGAGTCATGTCGTGCTGGTGATTGCCTGTTCGAGAGGTCAGGGGCGTCAAAGGGGATTCTGGAAGTGAAGTGGAGAACGGAACAGATCCGATCGCACATTCCGGTTGGAAGCCTGCGGCACATTCGCTATCATCAGATTGGCCACGGACATAACAAAGCTCCAGGTCGCCATCAGTATCGTTCTTGAAGTGATGCAGCTCAGAGAGGTTGCAGAAGAGGAGCCAGAGATCTTATTCAAGAACTTGTGGACGCAAAATTTCTTCCTTCACAACTCCAGTCTGTTCTTTTGTTTGCTGGTTCGTTGGACTGGTCAACCTGTGCGAGTTCGTCAGCGGAGCAGTTACCGAGGGCCAAGGCTTCATGGCATGAATACAGACATGAAGCAAGATGTCCCAGAGAGCATGCCGGCAAAATGCCGGGAGACTATCATCAACACTCGGCAGTGTGTGAGGCCAGCGGTGAGTCAATGCGCAAAGCTTCGAACCAAGATGACGGAGTTCCAGCAGCACCGCATATCGGAAGACCAGAATCGATGGGCATTGATAAATTTGGCTTGCCCGTTGCACCATCTGATGCGTCGCTTCTATATCGAAACATGTCTGTCGGGCCCTTACTTCAATGTCCAGAACCCTACGGACAAAATGGTGGGAGAGGTCGAGCCATCCGAAGGACTGCAAGCCTTGGCGACCCAGGCAGCTTCGACCAAAGCATGGGCATCACTTTCGGTTTGGCCGTAAAAAAACCCTGATTCGATGCAGATCCTCCATGACCCCGTAAGTCTCCCAGCTCGAAGAAGCTTCAAAAACTCCAGAGCTGAAAAGCTAAAGCACCCATAAACACGAGCCCGAAGCTCCAGACCCCAAGCCATGAGCACAAGGAACCGGGCGACGGAGCCGTCGCCTTGCATCACCCGGCGAGCGTTTTCGCAACAGCAACTGGAGTTAAGGCTTTGTGCTTGGGGTGCTTGGCCATGCAGGCGTCAGCAGAAAGATTGCGACCCCAACTTTGCGGGACCCCACAGATCAGAGGTGCAAGTCTTGCAAGTGTTGTGCATCCTGATGCGGAGAGCTGGATGATGATGAGCCTCAATCCCTTGCCCCATTGCCAGATCATGGCCGACTTGAATCAGTGCGTCGGTTCATAATTTGCATATTCTGTGACAGGCAGTTCAGCACAGTGAGTAGAAGCTGTCCGTCTTGCGGCCTCTACACGGTTCGAGTCAGGGTGTGAGAAGCAGGACTGCGCGATCGCAAAGATCCCAACCCATGATTTTCCGGGTTCTGATTTCTGCAACCAAGCATTCCCGCAAACCTGCAGAAACCGAAGCCCTCGACAAGGGACGCAAAAAGGAACAGCCATTCGCAATATTTAGTTGAGCCGCCACATCCTGCCCAGCCCTACTTCTGCTCGTGCCATGGAGGTCCAGGCAGCTTTTCGTTGGCAAGTTCGGCTGTTGAAGGATCAAGTTGGACCCTTCACCTTCTGGTTTTACAGCCGACCGGCATTCCATAGCCGTCCTTCTAACTGAATGTTGAGCAGATTGAATCCAAGATAGGACCCTTGCTGGTGCCAACCGTAGTGGCGTTAGTGCTTTCTGCCATCTGTATTCAAGGTTGCCTAGATAGATGTGCTCGGTGAATGCAAAGATTTCTCGCGCTTGCCGAAGGCAGTTGTTGCAGAGCCATGGTCGCATGGAGGATAGTTCTTTGTAGGCTACGCATGTGCGTACGAATTTCAACTTCCGATGACTTCAGTAGCCGTTGCCATTATGCATTTTTCACGATCGACATTGGACGGAAAACTGTCAGTGCGGCTACACTTCCTCCGTGTCTGTTCAATCACTTCCATCCTCTATTTGTGGTTCACAGCAGTTACCTGGTCAGAGGTCTGGCAAAAGTAGGAAACGTCTCGCACGCTACTCTCATCACATGTGGTTGGCCTGATTGTACGACCCCGACCACCCACCACCTCCACCACCTCCACCACCTCCACCACCTTCACCACCTCCACCACCTCCACCGCCTCCACCTCCACCACCACCACCACCAGCACCANNGCCCCCCCCCCCCCCCCCCCACCGGACCGCATCGCGCCTACGAACACCAGTACCAGTTTGTCACTGCCACTGCTACTACTGCTTTTGGATGCGATAGTCGGCGATAGTTGTTTCAGTTTCAGCCAGAATGGACATTATGTAGCGTCAGTCTATCCTAGACCTCACCAGGCTGTTGCCTTCGCCTGTGAATACGTTCGGCAGCCCCATTTGTGGGATGTTTTTCCGACTCTGCTCATCTTCGTTTCAATCGTTGCCTGTGGAGGTCGCCCCTCGGGCCGATGCTCCTGCTGGCAGGGCCTCGAACTCGACGGCAAGAATTTGGAGGGGTAGGTCTCAGCACAGCTTTGTTTCACTTGAAGTTTGCGGTCATATCTGTATGGAAATCCGTCGGTTGGACCCCGTCAGTAGTACGGGATACTGATGCAGAGTGCCAGGTGCCGAAGCCTAGTTGCTTCCTGCTCTCTCGTGCAAGGTCCGTCTCGGCGCAGTGTTAGTTCTTGTCTTGGCGTCCCTCGGAAGCAGAAGTTGGATGGCTGCGGAGGTTTGAGCTCAATAGTCAGATGTAGTCAGTATCTAAGGTTTGGTATTGTACTAGAGTACGGTGAAGAAGGAATCAAAGTTAGGCCGTAGGTCAGCAACTCACAGAAACAAGCGGGAGCATCATTTTGTCCGATCATTGGGTCCTGTGCTGGAGTTGCCTGCAAAAGCCATCCCGAGACAAGAACGAGGATCATGCTGCTGCATGTTACCCATCATTTCCCGAACGCTGAACTGCATTGCTCGTTTTGCACCTTCGAGTGATGGTGGCAAAGAAATTGAAGCGGTGTCTGCAAGATGGTGAAATCCTGACTCCTCATCGCTCCGTTCATCCCTGGGCGGTTCAGGACATGATCTGCAATTATATAGGTCATTACTCTAGGCCATTATCCCTCTTGCCATTCGTTGCTGAAGGTTGGCTTTCCAAGCAATGACATTTGTCAACTTGCAGCGGCCTCAAGGGACTCTTTTTTGGGTTGGTTTCCGGCTGCATGAGCCCGATGCCAAGGGATGATTTCGGATGCCAGCGGGTTCTACACTTCCTGCAAGTAGAACTCTGCCGACGGTAGACTCAGTAGACTCACGTTCCTTTTGTCTTTCTCCCATGGACAAGATCTATTGTCGACGCATGTCTGGAGCATATTTGCACACCTTTGCCGTGATGTGGCAGCTCGTCTTATGCCTCGTATGCGGATGTAAGCATCTCTTTATTGGTGCAGCAGCCTTGCCGGTTAGTCCCCGCAATTTGCGCCCCAAAATGGGGCACGTCATACCCAACTCTGAAACCTCAAACTTCCCGCAACCTGAACCGGACTTGGTGTTGGTTTTTGTGGTACTCTTAGTCTTGCAACACGTACATGGGCGCCTTCATGGGGTGCTGTCCGACGGCTGCGGCCAGCAAGCGAGTGAGCGCGGACAGCTTTCCGTCGGATGCGGTGATCTACGCGCGGGACGACCACACCAGCACGTTTCAGCAGGTCAGGCTAGCGCGGGATCTGCATAAATTTGCAGGTGGTACACTCTGGCTGGAGTTTGTCTACGAGGACATCCTGGAGGAGGTGAGGAAGGCTTTTGCTACCCAAAGCGCCGACGACGATGCTGAAGCACTGGATGCTGTGCTCGCGTCCATTAAGCACAACGGCTGGTCCGTCGAGTTCAACAAGTCCCTCGTGAACTTGCTGGTCGTTGCACGGAAACATGGCATGAATTTTCATGCCTTGGATGATCCCGAGTGGTCCAAAGATGCGTTCATCGCGAAGTACGGTAGCAATCTGGGTGGCATGCGCTACTTGGCCACTGCGGCTTTCAGAGTTAGAACTGTGTTCTCTTTTCTCCTGAGCAGCCAGCAATGACAAGTACAAGTAAACACACGCCCAGACACAAAAATAAGCCCTCATGGGCATACAGGGGCCATGTCACGGTTTTGGTCCATGGTGCACACGGAAGTACGAAATTACAATAATTATGAGTAGACGTAAGCATAATACTATCATACTGCACACGTATACGTACATTTGCAACATGTGTTTATATATGTGTATAAATATAAATATAAATAAATATATATATATATATACATACTTGTAAACATATACATACACAGGCACACATTTGATACATACATGCATGCATGCATGCATACATGCATGGCATACATACATACATACATACATACATACATACATACAGATACATACACACAGATACATACATGCATACATACATACATGCATACATACATACATGCATACATACATACAGGTACATACATACAGGTACGTACATACGTACGTACATACATACGTACGTACGTACATACGTCTACATACATACATGGGCACATACATACATACATACATACATACATACACACATACACAGATACACACACATACATATACATATACATATACATATACATATACATATACATACCCATACCCATACCCATACCCATACCCATACCCATACCCATACACATACACATACACATACACATACACATACATACACAGACAGACAGACAGACAGACAGACAGACAGACATATATTAGATAATCTATGTATGCAGTATTGACCTATTATAATTTTCTCACATTGATGACGGGTTCAGCCTGTGGATCTCGACGCCACAAAACAGCTTCAAGCCTTTCCGCACACTTTTCGCCTAAAGCGTGCATGCTGGAGCCAATAAGGCCAATCGAGCGTCGCATCTTGACGACCATGAGGGAGCTACTTCCAGATGGTGTGACAAGATTGTCAAGCTGAGGCCGGCCGCTTGAAGTTTCCCACTAGACAAGACACCACCTGCTCTCTGCTCCATCATCTGAGGGCCCGCGCGTCGGCGGGTAATTTTAAATTACAACCAATGCGATCTAAACCAAGCAGGACTGAGAAGAAAGCCGCCCAAAGTATGCAGGTCCCAGCAGTCGGGACCCATTGTCATTCTGGGTGGTGCAGAACACGGGCCACCCCTCGTTGAGTTCATGAAGGCACGAATCAATGCTGAAGTGCGCTTCATGTGGCTTGGCCTACCGCAGGTGGTCCCTTACGGGTTTTGTTGGGGTGGCGGGCTCCACTATTCAACTGCATTGACATACTGGCCCCCTATTCATGCACAGGTACACTGATTTTGAAGAAGCGCATTGAAAAGGGACCAGAGACATCTGCCTTTGGATCTGGGAGCCTGGATGCATTATCCATGTTCTCCTTGGGTTGCAAAATCCGAGCTTTGGAACTTGTGGTTCTTCAGATTGGCAGAGCGTTTGGGATACAGGGTTTCAGTGAGAGCAAACCTTGCAGATCCAAGCTTTGCCTTGAATACTTCAAAGTCGCAAGCACAAAGCGCGCGTGTTCATAGGTTCTTGGGAGCAGAACCGGATGCGCAGTGAGCGTATGGTTGAGTATCTTGCGTGTATGTACAGGGTCGCATCAGATACATCGGTAACAAAGTATCTTGGCAGCTTATGATCTATATAAAGACATTGAACTATATGTCTGTCTGTCTGTCTGTCTGTCTGTCTGTGTGTCTGTCTGTCTGTCTGTCTGTCTGTATGTATGTATGGATGTATGTATGGATGTATGTATGTGTGTATGTGTATGTGTATGTATATGTATATGTATATGTATATGTATATGTATATATATATATAGTCAGAGAGAGAGAGAGAGATACATGCAAACATAGCTTATTTCCCAAGCCTTTGGAAGCAACCAACTCTATATGTTTCCGTGTGAAGGACATTGTCGAAGGTCATAGCCGTAAGAAGAATGCGAAGTTGCTCTGTCTCCTGATTACCTGTCTTGTTTGTCAGCGGCTCTGCTTGACAAGCAGGCTACAATTGGTCTAATTTCACTCCTGATCTTTGCTTGCTTCGGATTCTTGGTGGTCTAGAGCTTCAGCTTTTCAGTTCAAGGTTGATTCCATTTTGATTGTGAGGATCTTTGGACCAACCGGCTGGATCTACGATCTGCTTGTCCACATCACCTGATGTTGGGGCAGGGCGAGGGCGCCAGATTTTTGTAGATTTACCCTCGTCTTCCAGTTGGATCGGACTGCTTTCCAGTGTGCTCTGACCATATAGTTTGCTCGGAGCCGGTGAACAACACGGGCTGACACGAGCACCGCCTTTACCGCAGACTTTGCCGATGCTAAGGATGTAGAACAATGTAGGAGTACGTCTATGCCCCTCCTTGGACAGAATGCTTCGTCCTTTATAGAAGGGCCGAGACCATTCACGTATTGAAGCCAGTCGCACTAAGTACGGTCCTACAGAGTAGCTTCGGCGCAACTTCATCCCCTCGCAGAGCTTGCGGTCCATGCGTCGAAGCTTCCGTTTTGACGCGGCTGGTTTTAAAGGCTGCGAGCACATCGGTCATCGTGGGAGCTTTCGCTATGTTTCAGTTTCACTCTCCGCCCATGACCACGTGATGCACCATGATTTAGCAGGTGTGGGAGAAATAGGCAAGGCCAAGGCTGTTCAGGGTCTCATTGACAGCAGCAACCATTGCCGTTATCGGAGAGCTCTAATGTATTGTAATGATGTATTATAATGATAGAAGTCTAGACACAGAATGATTCTTTCAATGGGGGTAATGTTTGTTGGTATCAGTGCTCGCCAGCAATTGCTATTCGTGCCTGTTCGATGTGTATACACACATGCACACAGCTGTTTACATGCTTCCGCCCGCTCCACAAAAACAACACAATGTCTTCCATGAGCTTTAATTTAATTGCTACCAACTCGCTCGATTTGACTCATATTCATTCTACTTTCCATTGTCTACCACATACATCAAAGTTCGAGCCAAGTCAGACAAAAGCAAGTCGCACTCTCAGTTGTTTACGAAACACACGTCCATGTGCCCAGAGACCCACGGCCTGCGAACTACTGGTATAAGTACTGAATAGGGCTGATTGGAATGGACCCTCTAGATCCGCTGCAGTAACAGGCTGGGCTAAACACACTGGTGCCAAGTAGTGCTCCCAACCCCGCCGAGTCTTTTCAAGCGATTCCCCCCAGCAATACTCCACTGCCTCTAATCCTTTTCAACTTACTCCTGCTCAGCAACATACAAGAATGAAGTATAGCAGCTGCTCGCGAAAGAAGCGACCAGCTCCCAGTTTCCAACATCGGCTTCGTGGTGACCTGGTGGCTGTGCAAGGTGCGCCTTTGAATTTTGCAGAGCTCCAGGGTCAGGTCCAAGTGGAGATGCTGCGTAAATCGCTAAACCCTATGAATATCTCCAAGCGAAACACCCTGGGACTAGGCTTTCAGAACGCCGGCGTGTGGCACGTTTCTAATTGCGAGACCCTCAATACATCACCTGTCCATGACATGGCACTCTTCACTTTCACCAGCCCCAGGCCAGGCCTTCAATCCTGTGAGCTCTTCTAGTCAAGATGTTCAGCAGCCTTCTTTACGGTTTGCAGGCTCACAGGCCGTTAAGGCTCGCCTCGCCTGGAGCTGTCCGAGCGCCAATCCAAACCTCATAAACTGCACCAAGGCCAAGGTCTTGGCTGGTCGATATAATCTTGCAGAACCATACAGACGAACAACTCCGTTTGCACATGTGTAGGTATACACTGTGAGTGCAAGGCGGCAAGTGGGGCAAGATTGGTGCTGGACCGCCGAAGTACCATCTTCCAACAGGCCGGCATGGCAGAAGGGCAGACGTTCCGGGTTTGCCAGTCGTGCTACTACTATAAGTTGTTTTGCCCCCTCGGTGCCAAACAGATCTAGTGCACGGGTATGTGCATGTATGCATGCAGTGCCTGCCTGACTGCTGGTCTGCATATTGACCCACCCCCTACTCACCTACCTCCCTACCATCCTGTCTGTATACATGTATATACATATGTATATATATATATATCGCTATAGTATCTTTAAGAGTTTCCAGGTTTCATAGCTTCTGCAATACAGACACGGCTTTTGCACACGTCGGGCCCGATGTCACAACAGTGAAACTGGCTGCCAAGTCTGCTCCCCTGCCAGCTTGGACAGTGCCTGCATGATTGTTGCCATGTCCACTTGCATGGCATCCCCTGTGTTGGTTTGCAACACATACCACCTACACGATTGATCTTCTCTTCATCCACGTACTTCTTGATGGCGGAATGGTACTGCTTCTGCCATCTGTACAGGCAAGGTTTTGTGATTCCATGGCCTGCATGAAGTTCTTTCTGGACAATAGCCATCTTGTAGTTGTTTTTCATGTACACAAGGAAATGTATGAATGGAATCCAGCTCTTGGGGCGAAGGAAAGAAACCGCAGGGATAGTGACCGCCTTCTTGAAGTGTGTTTGGTTCCGGTTTTTTCGCAAATCCACTTGAGCTCGTCACCAGACCTGCTTTGAATCAAAATGCACCTGCTCTTGCATGCAGAACATCGGTGTGTCCGAACAAGCTTGTAGTGCATGAACACACACAACGCCCGCAAAGCTGGCGAATCCACCAAAGTTCCTGTGTCCAATGCCTTGTGCTGAATATGGGCTTGAAAGCTGAGCTAGACTCGAAGAACTCGTCCTTGATACCTCTCCTAAAGCTATCCAGGTCCATGGCGTGAAACCTGCGAACAAAGGGAGGAGAACACGGGGTCTCCAGCCAGCGGCTGCACGCCGCATACAGACAGACATACATATA
>CAJNJA010008336.1:0-10062 GCA_905231915.1 Symbiodinium necroappetens
TCCGCTAAAAAGAAAACTCTAAGCCGTTTTGGGTCACCTTGAGCCAAAATGCCACATGTAGCTTCAAGGTCAGCTTGCAATGAAGACTGCTCACCCAGGGCCTGCCTAACACAAAGCAGTTTTAAAAACCTTTCGCATCACCTATGACTTTGTATGAGAAGCGGACGGGGGCGAGAGACAACATCAACAAGCAGCAAGCTGGTTCTCCTGAGCCTGATGCGCCACCAGGAAGAGCCTGGCCGGACGATGATTGAAGTATCGTCCCAAACAGTTCGCCATGACAATATGCACGCACGCACGCACGCACGCACACACACACACACACACACGGGCACAGAGCTGTCATGGTTTTTGTGGAGGGAAGAAAGACTGTCCTCGCCTTTGCAGGCTCTCTCGATCACCCCCGTCTACTCTAAACCCATAGGGACACTGACAAAGATTTGACTAACATAAGTTGGTGGCACGGAGACTGTCCGACGCGCCTTGCCCGACCTTGATTCACACAAGCTTCTTCCGGGTTCTGTCAATCCCCATACTTCCGCATCGGCATCATCATGTTGGCAATCCCGTGAGGGCTTCTAGCTCAAGCTTCTCAACAGACTCAACAGAAACTTCGTGGCGAGCCGGGACACTCTCACTCTGCTTCCTTCAGAGGCATGCGTGCTCTGCAACAGCATATCACAACTCGCAACTGAACCCCGAAGCCCTAAACACCGAACAACGAAGAGTCCTCATTTGGCTCTTCTTTTTCGAGTTTAAGGCTCAGACAGGCCCGGCAGCCCCTTCGGTATGGGCGGACCCCCGGGCGGAGCTCCAGGAGGTCCCCTGCAGGCAAAAGCTTCTCAAAAAGCTTCCGGGACTGGAGATGCGGGGACTTCGTTCTGGATATCAAGGAGTGGCTTTCGCCCCGGAACTGCCGGATCAAACCAATCAAGGAACAAGGTGCCATGCAGAGCCTTACCCTGCAAGGAAAACAGGACCACGACCACCCTGTATGCCCAAACGACTGCTCAAGCACAACATAACAGCCGAAACTAAAATGACGCGACAAAGGCCGCCGTATTAACTCACAGCTCGAAGATGTGCAGCCATGCGCGCTTGAACGGAACCGGCAGAAACTTGGCCGGCTCTCCCCGATGGACCTGAGCCAAACTTCTGCCTGTGGTCCCAGGCCTGATATATCAGAAGTCCGTGCACAAGGGTCTGTCATCGACTATGCTGGCAAAGTTCTGAGCCGCCTGTTCGCGAAAAGATCTACATTTGGGGAAGCAGGCTGCCACGCCAAACTCTAAGACTCTAAGCCCAACTTTGCTTGGTCCCTGTGGGCTGGACTGCCGTGCAATGCCCTGCAAAGGGCAAACTTCTACCGCACCCGACCAGACCATGGGATGCTTTCAAAAAGCGTCATAGTAGCACTAAACAGTGACTAAACATACCGGGGTCAAACACTTTACCCCCAAATACTTGCATAGCGTTCCCTTGCAGACTGGGCCGCTGGCAACTCCCCTCGTCACCCCCATTGGCTGCAACGGCATTGGGGGCAGATCCTTCGGCACGGCCTGGGCTTTGAACTTCGGGGGCTCGGAATGGCCTAAGCCCAACCAACGAGAAATCTGGGAGCCCGAGAAAACGCCTTGCCGCCTTGCTCCCCCCAAAAAAAAATCGCGGCCGCACTTGTCCTGAAGCATGGGTCTGAGCTCTCACACCGGTGGCATGTAGGAGCCAGGAGTGCTCCCTGCGCATGTGAGACATCTGTGAGACACGCCGTGCTCTGACTGCAGTGACTGCAGCGTAAGCGTTGATGCCAAGGCTTAAAGACAACTGTCCATCTTTATGATTGCAACACTGCAGCACATAGATCTTCCGGAGTTGAGAGCTGCTACTCGGAATGCCAGAAGCTCAGGCAAACGAATTCAAGCACGGTGAACGACCACACAACACATCGAGGGAAAGGTGCCTGAGAGCGGTGGTGGCGTCCTTGGAGTGTTGTACGCTGACCTTCGGCCCAGAGTCATCTTCATGCTTCTATAGATCACCTTTCGAAGCTTGGGGTCTTTCTATGTCTTTCCATATGCTTGTCGCGTTGAGGGCTGGTCTCGAGGTGGGCGGATGCGCTGCTGAGACAAAAAGCTCCTGGCTTCTGTCTTCTTTCGACATAATGTGATGGAAGCCCGGAGCCACGGAGGAGCAGACAAGACTGAAAGCGAACACACACCAACACATTCCAAGCTTCCGCGACTGACGAGTCAAATCATCGCTTCCGTGAAGAGGCCTCCACTGTGTGGTGGCAATCCGCACTGAGAGCCCTGCCCTGCCGGAGTCCGGTTCGGCGTCATTCCACCCGTCGGCGTCATCCCGCCTGTGGGTGCTCTGTGAAAAAGCTCGACGGCAGGCGCTGAGTCTTCCTGTGAGTGCTTTTGCATTGGCGCTTGCCAAGACGACAGGACGCGCATTTCCGGCCTTTGCAGTCACCTGCAGGGCCGGTTACTACAGGTAGAAAGAAAGCCTGTGGCTTGCCGAGACTCGGGCTTGGGCATCGTGCGAGGTACAAAAGGCGATCTACAACATGCCATAAATTTTACACTTCTACATCCCTTGATCCCCGGCAGATCCGTCGAAACCCAATCCTCACTCAGACCACCCACCAATACAGAAGACAGAGAGGCCTGTGGGCGTCGACATGCCCTTCGGCGGAGGTGGCGGGCCGGACAACGGCGGCCTGATAGGAAATCTCTGGTTGTGCGAGCAACAGAACTGCATTTCTGAGAATGAGACAAGCTCAAAAAAAGACTGCTTGCAGAATCGCAAAGCGGCAAGTGTCATTGATTCAACCTTCCGTCCCATAGCCGCTAAATGACAACACACCTCCACGAGAGCTCTTTATCTTTGTCGCTAAGTGGAGACGAGCAAACCTCGAACGGTCAACTCAACATCCAAGATTTGCGCCAGCAGACTGAACAAAAGAAGACATTGCACCAGAACTGAATCATTGCAAACGAACAGAGCGGTTGAATACACGTACCCTGTCTCGAGCCTTGAGGGACAGCTGATCTGATACAAGGTCAAGCTTTGGTGCTTCCATGTTGATTGCCATCAGTTTTCTCTTTCGATGTCGGAATGCCATTGATGCCGCTGGCTTTGCCCTCATTCGTTGACACCATGCGCTCTCCTGATGTCGCTGTGCATTGTCACTGCACCACCGGCATGACCCCATAGTGTTCGTGTGCATCACAGAAAAACTCATTCTTGCTACTCTGGCGACAGGTTTTGGGAAAGAAAGCCACAAACGACAAACCAAACGGATGAATGAGCAACGTCACATGAATTCAACTCGTAGCAATCTGCACCCTCACCTACCGATGCGAATGACAGCTAAACCCTGCCCTAAACTTAAAACCCGAAACACTAAACCCTAAACCCACCCCGAAAGCGCCACTGTTCTCCGAGAGCCCCCGCAGAGGCGGCGGATCTCCGGGGGCCATCCCATGCCTCAAATGACTGCAACGAGGTGCATTGGATGAAGGGCTCAGGGACGAGGGATTTGGGTTTCGCGTTCAGACTGTCGGGCCTAGGTTGTTCACAAAGGGTTTAGGGTTGCACATTTTTTGACTGTGAGTACTTCGGAACTGCCCTGGAACAGTTCGCGAGCGACTCAAGCACATTTCATCGGCTTTGAAGACTGGTATGCGGGAGGTTGTGCAGACTTCGGGAGCATGACTCAGGCGTAGGTCAGGGAAGCAAGCGAAACTTTGAAAGCCATGGGCCAGGGAAGGGATATTTCTGACATGAACGACCTGCCGTCCTAGACTGCCTCTTCCACATATTCCAACATATGGCCTAGATACATTGGTCTAGGGGTCTAGGAGTGCATCACAGGCAGGATCACGGCAAATGCCAGACTCCGAGTCTCATGCAGGTGCCGATAAGTTCGATCTCTTCACAGACACCCCTGCTACGCCGCCCTGAGGTGTTGGCTTCGGGTCCCGCTGAATTCGTCGCACCGCCGTCCCCGCAGCCTCTCCAGCTTTTGAGGGGCATGCTGCACTCATGCAAAGCCTTCGGGTCGCATGCTTCAAGCTTTGAGGCTGCCTCTTATCGGCAAGGCGCAGGCCTTGCAACCTGAACTGAGGGCGCGGCAAGTGGACTCTAAGTGGCAAAGTGGTTTGGAGGCTTCAGGACTGTCGCATGCGCCGATGGGCTGGCATTCCTTTCACTTCATAAAAATGGTCCCCGACTTCACATCTTTTTGGGGTCTAGGGCCTAGGGACCGTGTTTGGGCTTCCGGGGTTTTGTCGCGCCGAGCCTCCTCGGCCTCATCGGTCTCTTCGGCTGCCGCCTCTGTCGTTGGACGCTTCCAGCAAAGGAAACCCACCCTGTGCTCAGCTTTTTTGCCGCCCTTGCCACCTACTGGCCCGCGTTGACAGTTTGAGCCTACTAAAAGAACTGACGGCCTGATGAAAAGCCTCCGAAGTCACAGTGCCGGGCATCGGAAGGGCCTGGCACGCGGATCCAGTGACGGGAAAGGTGATTTAGGTGCAGGGTCTCAAGCTGCCGGGCACCAGATTACAGCTGGGTGTAGGCAGGGTGCCCGCTTTAGGGGCAGCAGTGATCTTACCAGTTCCTTGCTTAAGCTGCCAAGGAGACATGGTCCCCAGACACGCTCCCGGCCTCTCTGTCCGAGAACGTCCCCGAGGGCGGTGGTGGCAGAGCAGAGCCTGCAGGCTGTTGTCTGCGGTGGAAAATCTCTCACAGAGGCTTTTTACGGAGGCTTTTTGGGGTTTGAACATGAACGGAGAATCCGATCAAGTGGCGAAGCAAGCCCTCAGCCACCGGCATTCCTTAATCTTAGAGGATCCCCTTTCAGTTCCCCCACCTCCAACATTCAAAACACTTTAACAAAGAAGCAAACCTCCCCTCAACCCTTGGGGAACTTCGAGAACTGCCAGGCTTCCTCTCGTCTGCCAGAAAACCTGATATCTGGAGCATGCGGCCTTTCCCGGCCGTTCGAGGACCCTGGATGGAGGGGTTCGACCTCAGAAATGGCGTTTTGGAGTCTTGCCATCCTCGCTTTGGCAGCCACAAGGGGCCTCGTTTCCGGATGGCAACGGTTCAACGGGAATCAAAGTTCGAACATGCTGCCGTGGCCTCGGCATCCCGGGACATGATCCCTCTCAGCTGCCTCAGCGGCCTATTTCATGCAGCAACGTAATCCCTCTTAGGCCCTTATTCCAAGCGGCTAGGCCCAGGCCTCACTAGGCTGTCAGGTAGATCCGCCTCCTGGGCATCCTTCAAAGCCTCAACCCAAACCCGGAACCAGACCACTGTAAGAGGCTGGAGACCGCGGCTCAAAAGCCACTGTGGCTTGGAGCGGGGCATCGTCCGTCCGCCCGGCGAGGGCGGCGGTGCTGTCAAGGCTGCCTTAACTGCGATTTCAGGGCTGAGCCATGGCTTGTCGTCGCTTCGCCTACAGGGGCTGTTGAACACTCAGGGTCCGGACCTCCACTTGCCAACAAAACCGCAAACACAACACATCATGGCAACAAGACTCTTCCAACCGAAGCTTCCAACCCTACTCCCTCAGGTTCAGAGACTCACATGTCTGCTGGATATCTCTTCGACCAACTCCGAGGCATCGGCTGGGCCCCCCGAAGAGCTGCGAAGAGCGCGCCTTGGCTATGACGTGCCGGGCGGCGCGAGTGAATTCGGAAGGAAAAAACTCACCCGATCACACCTTGACGAAGAGCCTCCCAGCAGAGCAGCCCGCTGTGCAAAAAAAACAAATTTGAAAACAACAAAGACCATGGCTCGAACATGACATCGTGGAAGCCAGAGGAGAAACAGGCAGGACCCGAACCAGTAAAGCGGAACCCGAATACCGAGTGAACCGGAATCCCCGGAACCCACAATCGGCACGTCTGACTTCGAAATCCAAACTTCCGACAATTGACAATGGGCATCCTGCACACCTTAAGTCCTTAAGTATCGACATCCTTTTGGATACGGCTCAAGCCCTCGGATCCTGCTTTGCTCCGCCCCAGTTGCGCAGGAGGCTGCGGGTATTTCGGCGGCGGTGGTAGTGCACCGAGTGCTGGATTGGCGGCCTCTGCATGTCAAGATACGGGAGTACTTGCAGTTGCAGTGGTCCCGCTGTGATGCTATGCTCAACGGATCATGTAAGCTCTAATGGCAGTGTCCAGCAGCCCTCCATAGGCTACGGAAAAGCCACACTAGCGCAGATGAAGCCAAGTACACCCACACACAGCTGCTACATAACATGACACTACCTGGGTAGTGTACCAAGAAAACTACGGTCTGGACTTAGAGTCGTAAGACTCTTACGGTCAATCTGGGACACGCTTGCGAGATACTCAACTCTCCTGCAGTGTCAGGGCTAGTGGCTCGTACAAAGCGTGCGTCGCGCCTGTCTCGCCGACTGAAATTCATGTTTTGAGCTTTCGACAGTGTTGGGGCGGGGTGTGGCTCATCCGAAGGTCGCCGCATTCCCAAGGGATCTGTTTGCGGCTGACCCCGGATGCACTAGGTGACCCTTACATGCAAAGCCTGAAACTTCGAAAGACCGTGCATGCCCTTCTGTGCGACACATGATGCAACGGCTTCAAGAGGTGGTCGGCATGGCATCAAGCCCGCATTCCCACGAACCTGCACCTGTTGCGGTCAATTCTAAGAGCAGTTCTCCCCTCGTTGTTGCACATCGGCGCACATCAGCAGCAGTTGCTGCTTCGTCGTTGCCAGATTCCACTGATACAAGCACTCAGCCACGCCCAGCGGACAAACCATCGGACGGCTTCATAAATGTTTGAATGAAGAGCTTTAGGGACAATGCTCAGATGCACTGCCATAGGCTGATGCCATCCAGTAACAACATATTCGGCTTGAAGTATCCGGTCCAATGGGACTTATAGCTTCCGCGAGTCGCGATCGAGCATTATCCTGACGGCATGCTGCAGCGATGTCGAGGACGGCATCCTTCCAGTCCTGCTGAGCCGCGCGGACGTCCGCTTCGCATTTCCATTTGTACAGAGACATGCTTTTGCCACCTCCATTCTGCAGCTCCTACTGCAGCACCATCCTCCGAGGCACGGCTGCGCAGTGAACGTCCGCGCTCGAATCGCAATCGATGCATGTACCCCGTGCTCGCCCCAAAGCAAGGGATGCTGCACTGCAACGCCGGACTCCACCCCAATCGAAAGCAGGTGCTTCTGACTTCGGGATCGAAAAGCTTGAGCGAAGTGGCCAAACAGGGCCACGTATATCACGACTGCACGCACTCCCCCTGGACAAGGATGCACGGCTGCCCTTCCACAGACAGATGGCCAGAGAACGGTGAAGAATCTTGACGCGTCTTTTGCACTCAAAGATTGCCCGCCTTCAACGTGGGAAGTGGCGGCAAGCCGGGCAGAGCAGGCATTCCTTCCAGGGTTGAACCCGTTCTCCGACATCCGCTTCACATCTGAAGAACGAGGGCTTTCTGATTTGAGAGCCTGGGCTTTTCAATCCGGACGTTTCACGAGAAGCCCGAAAAAATCTCTCCTCGCAGGGCCCATGTAAATACCTACTTAAAACAAACTCAAAAACCCTCACATAGCCCCCATGGAAACCCACATTTCGGAACCCCCTCCCACAAAGACCATTTTTAAGCGGTCCTGGCAGCCCCGGCAAAGCAGGCTGGGAGTCCCCGAAGGCCCTGCAAGTCGGCTGAGCGGGTCACTTTTTCGCTGCTGGCTTAGGGAGGGATGGGTTCAGGGTTTAGGGTTTTGGGTTTAGGGTTTATGAGCCAAGTTATGAGCTAAGAGGGGGGCACCAACTTGGAACCTGAAGAAACCCCACGCCCAACTTGTCACCCTGCTAGCATGGGATACTAACACTAACAACAATTCCTCACAGAACGCCTTCTCCAAACAGGCTGTTCCAAAGCTCTCTTCTGATACCTTGAAGTCCCTGTGGGGCGGCGGTGCGAAACTGAGGCTGTGAAGCTGCGAAGCCCAAGGCGGGCGCATGGGCAGGCGTGGCGGCCCTGGCGAAGGCAGCCCAAACTGGCCTGCAGTACTCAAGACGAAGCCTCCATCAGACTGTGCTTAAGCCAAGCCTCAAAACACACAACCTGCGCAGCACCAGCTTTCGTAGAGCATTCAAAGAACAGTGTTCACCCACCACCCAAGAAGCACTCCACACAAGCTTCCAAGCCAAGTCCACTGCTGTTCAGCGCATTCGTCGGTGGTGGCAGCGACATCCTGCAGTAGCAGGAAAGGGCACAGGTGTTGCGTTGGTAAACCTTCACTCAGAAGGGTCGCTTACAGAATGGCTCGTGAGCCTTCTACAGATTGAGATTTCGTGCTGCACTGAGCACGGAGCATGGGCGGGGGCAGAGCCAAAAGCGTCGTTCCTGTCGCAGGAATGCTTCTGCCCTGGCTTGTTGTGAAGCTACCCGGCAAGGAATTCTTGCTGGGCCTTCTGGTCCGAAGTCTTACGCTTTTAAGTGAGGCCCGGTCAAGAAGGCTGCCTCCCACCACGCTGCCCGGCGCTGGGGGTAGGGCCGGCAGGTTCATGTAGCCTGGCTCGCAGACTCTGGGAGCAATACGATGTCTCAGGGGTTTGGAAGGAAAGGTCAAGGGTTGTGTGGTCGTCTGACTAAGAATCCGTTTCGGTGCTTTGGCCGGGTGGAGGTCCGAACCCAAGCAAAAGCCTGGTCTGCACCCCAAAACACTCCGTCGGCTCCAAACCAGAAGTGGGCTCGGCTTGGGATGCCGAGCTCAAGTGGATTAGCTCCCGAAAACCTTCCGAGGCTGACAGCGCGTGCCGGGTGGAGGAGCCAGTGTCGACTTTTCCTCGATGTCTCGACGGACCTCAGAGTTGCGGCTCATTGAGGGAACTCTGGGCTCCCGGGGGGGGGCTTCTCGAGCGAACACGTCGAAAAAAACTTGGACCCCGCCTTGGAGATCGCCTCCGTCTGGTCGAAGTTCGCGGCCTCTTCAGGCTCAGGATGCCGCAAAAGCCGCCCGGTCCCCTTCCGCTACAAAGGGAAAAACCGTCCCGGGAATAAAGGAGGCTGTGAAACGCAGAGAGGCGCTGCTGGGATCTTGCAGTGAAAACGAGCGCACGCCCGCGCCGAGTCGAGGGCACATGTCTTGGAAGAAGGGTGATGCACCGGCAACCTGCCCCCCCCCAACCCAGGCACCGAAAAGCCTTCTTGACGAGCCGCTTCTTGGCCTTTGCAGTCTGCACCACTGAATGATTGCTGCTTCTGCGATTTACTACCGTGAGATGGTAGCGACATCCGTGCTGTTTCCCGAAGAGTCCGGTTGCAAAGCATTCTGGAGAGAAATCGGGAGTGACGATCGGCGCGCTGCATCTCGCCAGAGTCGGAGGCCCAACACGGCGCTCCCTACGCCAACCAAAGCCCAAGCAAACCAGAAGCCCCAACGGCCCCAAAGCTCACCGCCCGGACCACCCGAAACCCAAACTCCCAAAGCGGAGGCAGATTGCCATGGCCCTTTCTTCCAGGGCCCGATTGGGGCCCGGTCGGGGGTAGGCCGCGTTTGGAACATGAAGGTCACCGCGCTGAAGAGCGGAAAGGCCTTGGGAATACACCACAAGCGTTGGCAACGTGCTCAACTCGTATCTTTCTTATCCTGCGGACTTCACCGTGAAACCAACGAAGAAACAGGTCCGGATCATCGCTCATGAAGCGTAAGAACGCGATCACCCTACCCTTCGCTGTGAGCTCCTGAACGCCCCAAGGCACGGAAGCTTAAGCCTCTGGCCAGCAAGGCCGACAACACACCGCTGGCGATGAACCTCATGCGCTTGGCGGCAATGCCGCACAGGGACCGCTTTTCTGAGATTTGGGGTTTGCAGATTCGGCAATCTGACAGAGCAAGGCTTTGTAAGTTTAGTGGGGTGTGGAGGTCAACCTTGCCTGGATAGCCTTGTGCACACATGGGCGGCAGTAGAAGCAAGAAGACTAGATGATGGTGGGGAAATTATGGTGAGGGTGACGGTGATGAGTGATGGTGGGTGTGATGGTGACGAGGACGAGGACGA
>CAJNJA010008337.1:0-15514 GCA_905231915.1 Symbiodinium necroappetens
GAGATAGGTACAGGACGTACTCCAAGCCCTAAACCCTAAAACCCGAAATCCCTACACCCTAAACCCCTAAACTCTGTGGCCGCTTGCGCGGGCTGCTTGTCCGGTTCAGCCTTCCGTTTGCCAATTGGCAAATCGGAGATGTTGCCGCGGTCGCCGCGAGCCCGGCTTCTATTCAGGATGGATGGACCGATAGGCATCAGGGATGGCAATCTAGAAACCTGTCTATGCATGCCTTTGCAATCGCCACACTCTGCTTGATAACGCGGTGCAGATCCCAACAGGAAAGACACATCCAGCTCGTGCCCATGACATGTCGGATCCGCTCCCACATACGCAAGTCGGGGTTTAAGGTTTACGGTTTTGGGTTTATAGGGTTCAAAAGTTTCAGGTTTAGGTGTTTAGGGTTCAAGGTTTTCTAAGCCCCACATACCCCAAGGCTCGAATAGCCCAAAGGCCTTATATAGTAGGGTCTTCGGGCCCAAAACCCTTGTTAGATGAGTCCTTAGAGCCTTAGGGATAGATCCTCGATCCCTACTTTCTGAGTTCTCCAAAGGCTAAATCAAGCCAGGGACCCGGCGGAAAGCATCCGAGCGGGTTTAGGAATTAGGATTTATACTTAAAGGATCATAGGACTTAGTAACTGAGGTTATAAACAAGGTAACTATAGTTTTACTTACTTATAACCCCAATTAAGGTACTTATAACCCTACTTACTAAGTCCCAAGATCCTCCAAGTAGAGTCAACAGTGACACCACAAGCTACCGAATGCCCCCTGAATCGTTAGAGCTTAACCCTCCCAAGCTGCTTCTGCTGCCCTGGCCTGGCGAGAAGCAACTTTGCTAAAAAGTCCTCCGGATTTCAGCAAAAAGGGACTTTAGCTTTAAACGCGGCTCCACCAAATGACGCTCCTTTCTACAAGAACCCAGAAAAACCTTACCCCGAATGCTCTCGTAAAAGTTGTGGGAACCCGATACCCCAAACCCATCCGACACCTGAAACTCATTAGCTTTGCGAAGTCTCCAGTGACAAGCTACACCCACAAAACTGCCCGGCAGGCGAGGCGCTGCGACTGATTCGAGCTGATGGAGGTTGGTTACCTTTTTTGCCCGGCAGGATTGAGATCTATGCGGCTTCGCAGCAACACAACCGAAATCTTTTATTTAAACCCACGGGATCAAATTGGGGCGCGGAGTGGACTGTTCATAGAAACTTCGGGCTACTCGGATCTTAACCCATCGGGCTTGCGTTAAACCCTGCACACACACACACACATATATAAAAATATACACACACACACATACACACACATACACATAGACACATAGACACCTACACACACACACACCTACATACACACACACCTACATACACCTACATACACATACATACATACATACATACATACATACATACTTACATGCATACTTAGAGACATACATACATACATACAGACAGACATACATGCCGGCATACCTGCCTGCCTATATGCCTGCCTACCTAACTTCCTACCTACCCACCGACCTACCTACCTACCTGCCTACCGGCCTGCCTGGCCAAATACATACATACGCACCTATGTACATAACTATACATATACATACATGCATGCATACCTACCTGTCTACCTACGTACCGACCTATCTACCTACCTACAGCATGCATGCATACATACATACATACATACATGTATACATACATACATACATTCATTCATTCATTCATTCATTCATTCATGTGTCCCACCAACCATGCATGCATACATGCATGCCATCATGCATGAATGCAGAGTGCTTCGCCTTCAGCCTTCAGCTTTGCGAATTCAGAGATCAGCATGTGATCGGGGGTCTGGTTTAGGGTTTAGGGGTTAGGGTATCCCCATGTTCAGCAACGAAACCAACACGAATCCAGAATATAAACCCCACTTGCCCTACTTCAACCCATCAGGATCTGCATTATTCGGGCCCGGGGCAGCAAGGGGTGACCATAGTCCACCATGGAGATTGCTCCTGGCACCAGAGAATTTCGCAAACACCGCAAGGAGCAGGGTTCCGGGGCTTGAGGCCACCCCGAGCTCAAAGGCGAACAGCTTGGTAGTGTCTTGAGAACAGGCAACACTCTACAGCTCTCCTGCGAAACAATCATTCGCTTAACTCGCTCCATAAATCTGCGAGGCAACAAGCACGACCGGCACCACTACATCCCGATTTTGGAATAGTTCGTTGAACCATGCATTGGTTGGTTCGGTGTATTCCACGGCGAAAATCTTGTTTTACCCTACGAGCCCACCTAATCCTCAGAACTAAACCGGGAGCCTGTACTCTGAACCACAGCGAGCCCCCTCCCGTTATTGGAGTTTTTTCAATTTCCTCCGAACAGAACCCTTGCCCTTGGACCAAGACTGAGGTAACCTTCGTCCTAGCAAGGGCCCCAGAGCGAAGCTTAAACTTGGGTTCCAGGAATCCAGGAATATGTCGCAAATCGGTCAACACGCACCAGGACATACTACAGGAGCCCCATATCGGGCATCCAGTTGCGGGTCATGCAGAGCGTGTAGTAAACCAAGACTGGCGTTCAGCTGGCATGCGAACGGAAGCTCAGCAGCAAGAGGAACACTAAATGTGAGTGCTTGTCTGTAAAAACCTCTTGAGTGAGTGCTTTGCCACTTACTGATGGTTTATCGGCCGTCTGCCCTTTTTAGACGCCGTGGCTCTCATCCCAAACACTCCATGTAGATCTTGGTATTTTTGACTGCGGAGCAGGCTGGGCTCGACAGCAAAAGTCATGAACCGGCCTTAGATATAGGATTTCAACTGTGGGGTTCAATGCGAGGATGTAAAGACCCTAAATCCTAAACTCCTCAACCCTGCACTCCTGAACCATAGGCCCCTAAACCCTAAACCCCAAACCCTAGACTCCTACAGCCTGAAGCCTTCAATGCCGTTCGGGGCATCAACCTCATAGCCAGCCTCTAAGTCGATGTAGTGCAGGCTAACCAAGCGGCCTATACGTTTCGGCTCACACTCTCGGACAATGCAGGCGAGGCTTTTGGTCGTAGAGATCCCACGGTTTAGGGTTTAGGGTTTAGGGTTCGGGTTTAGGGTTTAGGGTTTAGGGTTTAGGAGGGCTAGGGTTTAGAGTCAACCAACCGCCAACATTCCAGCTTCTAAGTTGTTATGTTCTGTGGGGCGCTTTTGGGTTTGGGGCCTAAGGTTCAGGGTGGGTGCTGAACCGGGTTGATATTCCAGAATGACTTGGCATCAATGGCGTTGACACAGTGTTGCTGGTAACCCGACGCACATCTACCATGCAATGTAACCTTCAGGTACCATGTCGTCATCCGGATCTAAGGGCCCATAAACCCTCCACTATCATTCACAATCCTTATTTGCGGGCTCTTGGGTTAAACACTTCACATTCAGGCAGCAGCTGAGGGTTCAAGGTTTGGGGCCAACCCTGTGCTGTCCCTTTCGACCCTGTCCTGTCTTTTCGACCCTTAGAACAGTCCACCCAACGGCTCTCACAAAGCCCCAAGGTCTTCGAGTTCGCTGCCGAACCCAAGTACATTAAGAGACGACAGGCTTCGGATAACAGTAAACCCTAAACCTTGTAGGTCAAATGTTGACCGAAGCTTTCGTGGGTTACATGGGCTTTGCCTGCTTAGTTGTTCGGGCACTCCCGTCTAGGTATGCCTCTACGTACTGATGATGCTGAAGCACCTGCATTGCTTGAAACTGCTTGCCGACAGGAATGCTCACTTGTCATGGCTTTTTGTTGGCCATCAACATTCTCTCTCCATTCAGAGCGACGGCTTTTATGGAGTCGGTTTGGCATGTAGGGACTGCACAACTCGACAGCCAGGGTCCGGACTGGATCCATCGTCTCCGAAGCAAATGAACCTAGCGACAAGCAGTCGAGCCACAACTTCTACCATCAAGATGAGGGTTCAGAGTTTAAGAGGAGTTTGTTGATGCTTCTTATGAGCCTCCAAAGTCTCCTCAGTAGGTTTGCTGAGACTAGATGGAGTCAGATTCACACAATGCGTACGAAGGGCACAGATCTCAGAGCTTGAGCAAAGCCTGCAGCCTAGACCCCATAACCTGAACCGAATATAGACAGGCCCGCATACTTCGACCATACAATACCCTAAACCCTGAACTCAAGCTCCTAAGCTCCTAACCAGTACACTATAAAACACTTGGCGGAACGTGAAGGACTCAAGGTCCCACATTCCACGCAAACTAGCTGGCGTCGGTTGATGATATACATCCTGCATTACCCTATAGTAAGGAATATGCCATACTTCCTATAGTTTAGGGACCTTTGGGTAATGCAGGATTTCTAGCATCAACAGTAGTTTTGCGGGTGGCTAGAAGCAGAGGCAGAGATACCTTGACTGGTCAAAATTCAGCTAGAGTAGGCCCCCTGGAATTGAAACCAGGAACCCTCTGCCCTATACCCCTAAAAACCACCAGATCGAACAAGCCCATACAGCAAAAAAACTTAGAAATCCAAAATAATACAAGCTACCATAAGCAACTTGGACAGCACAGCAGTAAATCCAAGTAAAACCGTCAGAACCGCCGCGGGATGCGCAGATGAACCTAGTATTCAAAACCTCTCAACCAGTGCAGCACAGGCGCATTTTCCCGGAAGCTGTAAGCACGGCACTGTGATCCTTGCGAGTCATCCGATTCGTATTCGTAGGATTCGACGATTACTCTGCCTTATGAGTTCCAGTTCTCAAACAGGACGTACACAGTAACTTGGTACCGAAAAAGCAGCCCTTTCCTCAAGTGCCATAGTGTGAGAGTATTTGAATATACTTGGACCCGTAAGGTATGGTGGGGGTTTCAGGTCTACTTCGCAACTTAGGACTTTGAGAGTTGAGTGCAAATGCAACAATTTCGGCGTTCGAGTTGCTGGTTCCCTAAATCCTAAACCCCAATAGTGTCTGCGATCTCCCTTTGCAGCTGGGACTCCTTCTTAGCAAGCAAGTTTCCAGAGAATGCATAGCAGACCCGACACTGCGGTGTAGGGTTTTGGGGTTTAAAGTTTGACACAGTCCTCCTACACTGAGTACTGCGTTGCTGGCAGGATCCCACTGGAAAGCCTCATCCACGAGCTTTATGACTAGACTGAATGACTCTGACATCTGCATGGCAGGCGCCCTAAACCCAAAGCTAACTCTCAACAATTTGGTTTGGGGTGTTTGGGTGAGTATGCTGCTCTTAAAGAATAACCCGAAACCCTGAACCCTAGCCTGTTCCTACGGTTGATGATATAAATACTGCATTACCCATAGGAAGGAATATGCCACAACTCCCGTACCATAGTTTAGGCTCCTTAAGGTATCTTAAGGTAATGCAGGATTTATGTCATCAACAGCATGATCGCTAGCCTGTCTTGAACAGCGGAGCCTTCCGAAGTTGGGGGTTGCCGGCAGAGACCTCCGTCCAGGTTGGCGAAGAAAGATCCTGAAGATCAGTGGTTTAGGGCTTTGCTTTCTTAGGATTTAGGGTGTAGGGTACTGTTTTCTTAGGATTTAGGGTTTAAGGTTTAGGGCTTTGCTTTCTTAGGATTTAGGTTTTAGAGTATTGTTTTCTTAGGTTTAGGGTTTAAGTTTTAGGGTTTTGCTTTCTTAGGTTTAGGGTTTAGGGTGTAGGGTTTTGCTTCCTTAGGTTTAGGGTTCAGGGTTTTGGGTTTGTTTTCTTAGGTTTAGGGTTTAGGGATTAGGGTTTTGTTCTCTTATATATGTAGGTTTGGCGTTTATTAGGGTTTTCTTTTTTCGCTCCTTATTCATTCCTTATGTACAGAGAGGTTTATGAAGCTTTTCATTTGAGGCGGCTTTGGGTGGGGTTGGGGAGTTTGGCGGCTTAAGGCGTTGATTGATTGTCTTCTGCATGGATAGGAGAGGCCGGTCGCAGATCAATGCCCTGGTCCTGTTCATGAGTCAAGCCATTTGATAAAGATCCTGCTCGGGAAACGTTGCCTCAACCCTAAACCCCTTTTGCCTAAACCCTAAGCCCTAAACTTAAACCCTAAACCCTAAGGGTTCAAGATGGAAGGCGGCCACTGCTGTAAAGGGCAGCTGACAAGCAGATACAAAGAGGGCACACTCAGGCAGGCAGTGCCGAAGTATTTTTGGGCTATCCCTACCGGAGGACTTCGCATTGCAGGGCCTGGGAAGGCAGGAAGGTGCTGGAAACGACGGGCCCTAAACCCTTGTTTTTGAGGAGGGGCTGCAGTGCACCCTAAACCCTAAGCCCTTGAAGCCTAAACCCTCGCAGATTCGACGCCTCTGGGCTCCGGGCCTACTACCCGCGGTCTCTGGGTCCAAACTGCTGTTGATGATATAAATCCTGCATTACCTAAAGGGCCCTAAACTATGGGAATATCGGCATATTCCTTTTTACGGGTAATGCAGGCTTTACATCCTCAACCGTAGCACCAAAACTGAAGCAGCAAGAAACGTCGCGAACCACCAGCACGTTCTTTTACACACCTATATACGCTCACGCTCTCTCGCTGTCTGGCCCCCTCTCTCTCTCTCTCTCTCTCTCTCTCCCCTTTTCTCTCTATGACCGAAACATGGCTTGATAGGTAAGTAGATAGGTAAGTAGATAAATAGATAGGCAGGCAGATGTGTAACACTATAGATAGATAGACCGATCGAGAGACAGGCAGATAGATAGCTAGATAGATACATACACAGACAGACAGACAGGCAGACAGACAGACAAAGAGAGAGAGCGAGAGAGATGTGTAAGAAAGATAAACAGGTAGAGCGATACATAGATACAAAACAGAAAGAGAGAGAGAGAGAGAGAGATGGGTCATTAAACAGATAAGCAAACAGGTAGATAAAGAGTTAGCCAGAGATAGTTAGATAGATTGCTAGATAAATAGATAGATAGATAGCTCGCTAAACCGATAATCACATAGATAGACAGGTAAATGGGTAGATCCACAATCCGATAGGTAGACAAACAGATGGATGGATAGAGAAATGGGTTGATGAACGCATCAATAGGTATATGGATAGATGGCAAGGCAGCTCGACGGATGAGAACATACACACGTACCCGTACGCATTTAGATGGGCAGGATAAATACATACACAATTTTCTGTCCAATATACACATACTCGGTTACTAGGTCAGCCTGGATAAGCACAAGCATGCATGGATGCATCGACGCATGTATTTTGCAAAAGAGTTAGTCAGTACAAATGTACAACTGTATGCATGTATGCATGTACGTCTGTATGTATGTATGTATGTATGTATGTATGTATGCATGCATGTATGAGTGTATGTATGTATACCTGCATGTATGTATGTATGTATGTAGGTATGTATGTATGTATGTATGTATGCATGTGTGCATATATATACATATATATGTATATGTATATGTATATGTATATGTATATGTATATGTGTCTGTGTCTGTGTATGTGTATGTACGTACGTATGTATGTATGTCGTATGTATGTGGGTGTTTAGTTTACTAGTGAGTGCTTGTGAAGCGGGCACGAATGTTCGGGATCGTTCGTCAGCATGAGTGCGCGCATGCCTGTGTGCAAACGCAAGTGCGCGCCGCGCGCCTGTCTATGTATGCCTATGCAGGGGTATACGTCACTGGGTGCACGATGACGATTTGTAAACCCTAAACGTTCAACCCGAAACCGTTAGTCCATGCTACCTGCCACTCTACCTGGCCTTGGCCACCAGAGTCTATTCGCAATGGTGATCCTGTGCGGTTTTTAAACCGGAAAATATTTAGGTTTTGGGGTTCACTAAACATAACTTTCATGCCACCTCCGTGGCCTTGGCGGTCTGATCGCCCTCCACTTTATTCAAGACGCGTCAGGGCATGTGTACCGTTTGTGCACCAGACACACGTGTACATGCTTGAATGGTGTAACTCTGTTCATGTGCATTTGATGAGTCGTGCTCGTGAGACATGCGAGCCAACAAATATGTCACAGTCAATGGGGCTGCAATATCTCGAGCCCGAACCATTCACCCGAGGGGTATCTAAACCCTAAACCCTAAACCCGAGTTGCCGCACCAACAAAACAAAGTACAAAGAAATCCTCAGACCTGGCTTCAGCAACCGAGTGCCTCGGTCTGAAGGTACCACAGGTCGCTCAAGACGCCTCGGCAGCGAATGCTTTTTGTGACCGGGCCCAGCAGGAAAGTGCCCCCGGTCTCTACATGCAGCTTCAGGTGCATGCAGACAGCCTAAAACCTCTTGGCGTGTAATTGCAGAACGTACCTTAGCATGTAAGTACTATGTAACTACAACCGACGTAGCACGGGCGTCTTATTTGAGGAGAACTCTGAAATCAAGGCATCTTGGGATGTCGGACGAGCCCTCAGATGCTACACTGTGGATAGGCTGTAAGTAGGACAAGGATTCTCTTGAAGTAGGGGTCACGCAGGCTTTTCCCAACATAAAAAGAACAGAACAATACATGACCCCTTCGTCTCAAGATTCGACAGAAGATGGCAGGAAGCAAGTTACGCTGAGATATCTTGAGATCAACTTTGGTACACGTTCAGGACTTGATAAGTTGCCGGTGCAGGCATTTCGGGCTTTAGCGGGCTTAACAGGTTCGGTGTAAGAGTTCGGGTGGAAACCCCTGATTACTTAGCCACTCAAATGTTATTACAAGTAAGGATTAAGGCTTAGGGGTTTAGGGTTTCAAGGTTTAGGGGTTTAGGCGGTTTAGGGGTTTAGGGCTTAGGGTTAATATGTGAAGAACGAACGAGTGAACAACGAACAGACAAAGGGCGATGAATGAGACTGGTGTCTGACCTTTTGTGGATGTAAGCACCTTGGGGACCAAATGACCCTTATAAAGTAGGGGCCCTATACCCTTATACTATGAATCCCTATATGTTATATGAACCTGAAACCCTTTTAGGGTTCATTTCGTCTTTAAAGCAAAGCTCTCCCCATGTATGGGCTTGGACCCGAGCCAGGATGTGCGGGGTTTGAATGGCTGAGAGTGTCGCTTTGTAGAAGGGCCGTACCAGCAGGCCTCTAAACCCTGAGCCCTAAACCCTTAAAGCCCTAAACCCACAGAATTGCTTCGAGAAGGCGGCTGCCTCTGTGTCTGTAGGTCAGGACTCTTGAAGGTGGGAGTTAGGATTAGGAGACCCTTGGGGATATAGACCCTCTCAATAAGGTCCCCTTTAAGAGAGCCACAAGTAGGGTTCAGAAGGGTCCCCTTGAGGGGTCTCCCTAATACTACCTAGGAGAAAGCACTTTGAATAGAGGCCTCGAGCCCCGTAGGGTCGAACTGAACGCTTGAGTCTGAGTTAAACAAAATCGAACACGTAGGTGTTTAGTGGTGTTTGGGGCTCTTCGTGCATTCAACGACGCCAATGCCATCTGCCGGGTTCAGGGTGTAGGGTACCCGATTTGTGCTCACTGACCTTATTTCTCGCGACAAGCTTCCTACCTGTCACTGTAGCTCCACTCAGCTGACACGCGTGAACCGAAAAACCTGCCGAAGCGACAAACCAACATCCTAAACGATGCATGAACCTTGAAGCGTACGCCTCGGTTATATAATTAAACACACAATTAAAATTAGTTTATCGGTGCGGGATCTTGGACCATGGCGGGACATTGGACCATGCTCTGGGCAAGCCTGATTAAGTGGACCTATGCTTCTACTAAACTTGCAAGTCCAGTTCATGTCTGGTCATAAGAACCCGGAGCCTTCAAATGGAGCACTTGCGACAAGTCTAACAGTACATCGTGCATCGGAAAACCCAAACACGAAGCCCAACACCCTAAACCCTCAACCTTAAACTTAAAACCCTAAGCCCTAAACCCTAAACCTCCGCGCTCTCTTGGCCCACGGCTGTTGGAGTTGTCCTCACCGCCGTGGATCCACAGCTTTCCTGGGAGCTGGAGAAAGTCTCGGAATCTCAAACCGGTTCAGGGCTTACCTAAACCCCAAAGTACCTCCCTTTTTAAGGACTTATATAGGGAAATCATAATAAGGAGCCCTGAGAGGGAAGGTTCGTCAGGGTCCAGGTAGGGTTTAAGGTTTAGGATAAACCTGCAGATGTCACCAGCATCACGAGGACTTTGCATCGCACAAATGATCGAAGACACATAAATGCTTTCAAGGGCTGGCTTCGCAATTAATAAACTAATGGTATTGAACTTGATTTTGAAGGATCGGGGGGCGGCTTAGGGACTTCAAGCTTGCTTTTTGGGGGTACCCCCGAAAGCTTCTACAAGAAAGCATCCAAACACCCACCAACTCAACCCTGACCCCTGAACCCCTCAAACACAACACAAGACACGGTAGTTGGTATTCTGAACCCAGGCACCGGTGGGCGCAAAAACGGATTGGTGGCGACCCCGGGCAGCAGGGCTGGTGCCTGCTCGGGGGATGTGGGTCAATGTTGAAGGTTTAAAACTTTAACGTGTATATAGGGTTTGTAAGCTTTGCGAGTTTTTCGGCGTAAGGTTAAGTTTACGGCCTAGTAAACAAGTTAAACGAGCTTCACGACATGCTGTACCTTTGTCGTGGCATCCGTGGCATCCAGCTACCCAGTAATTCACGCAAAGCACCAGGGAGTCTATTTTCATCGACTAGTAAAGTAAGCCCTCAACCCTAAACTTCCCTGAAGCCCGGGAATGCCGGTGATTTGGAAATGTTGGAAACAACTGGCTCCGGACTTCTCAATCTGAAACCGAAAACCCTTCTAAGTGCCCAATCCTGGGGCTGGAACCGAAACCTTTAAACCCGAAGCAGCACCCGAAGTTCTTACTTGGGCCTGAGGTTAGGATTCAGACATTCGTGGGTTCCGGGTCTGCAGGTTAGGGTTGGGGCTGAGTTTAATGTACGGTTTCGGGTCTACCTGGGTTTACAATTCGGCGGTTTAGGGTTCCGGGACCGTTCCGGGCTTAAATTGGAGATTCAAGCGTTGCCGGACCGAGCTGTCAATCGACGTTGAGCATCATTCCCGCACAAGCCTGGCACCACGTTCGTCCAGGAGTCCACGTACACCTGCCAGCACAAGAAATCTGCAGCTCGTCGGTGTTTAGGGTTTCACGTTGAAGGAGTTTGGCCGGGCCAGAGCGTTTAGATTTCAGCATTTTGTGCACGCCCGCCCAGTGGTCGTTCTTAGAGCTTCAAGCATCAAGCAAGCAGCAAGCAAGCAGTAAGCAAGCTGCAAGCAGCAGCAACAAGGCATTGCAGAAGCCGGAGCTTCACATTGAACCGTCCAGCCAAAGCTTCCATTCCCAAATTTTATTAAAAGGTCCTAGGTGCTGTTACGGGGGATACTTCCCCAAATCATAATAATAACTCCTAATATAGAAACCCTACATTCTACTATATAGGTACCTTGGACCCTTTGGGATTATAACTTTCCCTGAACGCGTAGAGCAAGGAGCCTGCAAGTCGATGTACCACGTGTCATCCAAGTAGGTGAAAGAGCCTGTAGCAGAGGGTCCATCTACATTTCCTACCTTCTCGGATATACGGTTGAAGGGTTTATTTAGGGTGTACAGCAACAAGCAATCCCACAGAGTCCATCTACATTTCCTACCTTTTCGGGTATACGGTTTAAGAGTTTAGGATTTGAGGTGTACAGCGAGAAGCAATCCCTACAGGGTCCATCCATACTATTGGTATGGACTTGGGTCCCGAAAGACCATCCTTATTCTGTTTTAAAGGGGCCCCGGTTCCAGAATACTAATACGAATCCTGGCACAGCCGGCGACCTATGCCACACGCTCTTCCAGGGCCCGAGGTTTAGGTTCGCATGAGGCAAGAGCTGTGCGCAAACACAGGACAATAGACATCTTGTTTTGCCCCTGTTACAACAATCTGTTTACATATCATGGTTTTGCAAACGCAACTGGGGATCGACTGGTGGTGGCCTGGAGCTCACATGTGTTAGAAATGGAAGGGTTTTTTTTTACCATACGGCATGCCCTCTCTCTACTCCGTTCCGCTACAAGCTCCGTAACGCCGATTGAATATGAAAATTTAGCCGCAATCGTTACCATTTTTGTCGCTAAATACCTGTATCGGGACGCTAGGCTCTAGAGGGACATTGTGCACAATAGACCTCCGGTTGCAGATCGGGTCACAAGTCGAATTAAATCGCGTCCACTCTGATGTCAGCATGTAATAACCCTAAACTTTAAACTTCCCTAAACCATGTCGTCTGAATTCGGTTCCCACTCTGACTGGGATCCGTATGTCACCTCAATACAATTTCAAAGCTAAATCACCCGTTGATGCCGCCAGAAATGAAGGCTTGTAACAAAAACTCAAGTTGACAGGTCGAAAAAATGGATATGTGATGGGAAGTTCCCAAGCTAAAACTTTAGCCGAATCTGCGTGCCTCCACGTAGGCCCCGAGAAGTAACCAATACCACAAAATCATTGCACCTATCGGGCCCCAGCGGTTGAATCGCTCGAAGTGATGGCGCCAACCTGTCCGGCATCGACCTTGAACCCTAAACCAGTTCTCTCCTGCCACTTTTTCACTTGGGCTTCCAGACCAAAGCTCTCGTACCCACCGAAAATCCACATCCGGCCGGCCGGGGTAACTACCTGAGCATTAAGGTTTAAGGTTAAGGCTTTGAGCACTGGGGCGTTCGGCTTGGACCTAATGCTGCATGCCGACATTGCGTACCTGCGGATGTCTACGGCATAGAGCATTTCAGATTAATTCAAACGCTGTGTTCTATGAATGTCCGACCTGAATTTCTTGCTACATGCGATGTGCGAGTACATTGAACAAACTTGTAATAGATTGCTCGACCGAACCTCCAGCACAACCACACCCAGCACAAGTTTCGGGTCAGTTACATTACTCCACAGAGACATCCAGAAGCCTGCAACTTCAGAGACGCTTGAATGATTGCAATGGTTTTATGCCCATGTTACACACCAGCCAAGACAGGTTCAGATTCAGAGTTGTGGCGGGATTGATGATGCTTCATAAACCTACAGAACTTTTGCAGATAAGTCCCGTGACTCGCACGCCTTTGCTCCCGAGGTATATTGTACGTAACAATCGGCAAATGGTAGGGCATGCCGAGGACAGCCAAATTGGGGCCAAACTTTCAGCCAGTGAACAGCATTGTTAACACCTTCGCCACAACATGCGAACCAATCTTGCGTCCAGGGGGCAGCAGTGTGCAGTTGGCGTCGCGCTGGGACCTCACCCACGGCATAGATTTCGGTCCAGGTCACGTTGGATTCCTGAACACGGTCTCTGCTCCGTTGGCTCTAATTATGATGTTACACGGTACGCCCGCAACACAATGTTTCAGGATATGTCACCGATAGTGCACTCCTACACATCAAAGCTGACTGCGCGGGTGGCGCTGGCTTCGGCCAGGTGTGGTCTGCAGGATTTTATGGGTTGCTTCTGGACAGAACTTTTCCAACACATCGCCTGGCTCAGCACTGCGTTGGCGAAAAACGCCGCGACGCATAGCCTGGGCTTCCGCAAGTCAAGCATGCCTTACGATTGTGTCGATGGCCCGCGGAAGGCAATTATATACAGGATCTACTCAGGTGGTGCCCGAGAAACGTGATGTCCAACATGCGCCGACATGCCATCATGCCAGCAAGCAAGGTGAAACGGGGTTCGGTGTTCGGCCTTGGCAAGCAGGTGGTGCTGTATCTTGTATGCATGACATTGATTGTGTGGAAATGCGAGCGGGTGGCTTCTCTCACACTACAACTCTCTTGGGCCACCTGGAGGCTCACGGCCAAATATTGACAAACAGCGTGCGAATGCCACTCACAAGCTTGCATAAAACGTCCCGGAATTTTAAGCAAACATTGCTCCATTTTTGAGACCATGCGGTCGGCAGAACGAAACGGATGTCTCCTTGTCCTATCAAAGCAAGCCGCATAAAGCCTAAGTCGCACGGACAGTTGAGGGTGGGGAGTCCCAGCAGGACATTGCTCGGACCTGTAATCGTTGCATTCACGACCAACTAACGATATCCAAGGCAAACTTGAAAACAGCTTCTGCCTGCGCTCCAGCCGATGAGCGGACCTCATGGTACAGGCAACAACTAGGTTTGGCTGTGTTAGTCCGCCAATTGAGCATGGCAAATCGGTTCCGGGCCCACTCCCGCGAACACTAGGATGGCTTTTTCCTATAGCAACACGGAAATGTTGAAAAACAGTACACGCCCACGGCATCCGGGCAGCATCTGAGAGTCCCAGGAGCTTCAAGCCTCGCAGGCTGCCTTGGGACTCAAACTGTTGACCCGACTCGGTGGTGATGCAAGGCGAAACTCAAAACACGTCAGTGTTGCCGTGCATCTGCGCTGCATGGGGGCATATGCTGATTTTTTTTCCACGTACCTTTTTGATGTCCGCGAAAAGGCAGACCTCTGGTCCCTGTGAGAGTGCGTGCTACAGTGCCACGGCGGCTTGGGCTAGGAGCGAATTTTCCAGCGGTGGATGCTGGGCACCAGGCATGGCAGCAACGACGTAAGGCACCCCGAGGAGCGTGACAGCAAGTGCACTTTGCAAGGGAAAGGGAAAACACGGCCTTGTTGATTGAGGTTTATCCTTTTTGGGCCCACGAATGGTCAGACCGAACATAAGCGTATGCACACTTAATCGAACGGGCGCATCGCACCCACCGCGTCTGGAATGTGCATACGTACATACGTACATACATACATACATACATACATACATACCTACGTACGTACATACGTACGTACGTACGTACGTACCTACGTACATACAAACATACCTACAGACACACATACGTACACACACACGCATAAAAACACCACACACAGGCCTCTCTCTCTCTCTATATATATATATATCTATATATATATATATGTACGTACACATATACGATTCCGTCCGTCTTTTTGTCGATATGTACAGCACACAAAATACAAACTTTGAATTTGGCTACTGTCCATTCTCAAAATTGATGAATTCCTTTGTGAACTATTTTTTTAGTGAAACCCATTAAATTACCGGCGGCAAAAAAGGATTGGTGCCGCTGGTCGAAATCATTGTATACCGAAACTGTTTTTGCGCATAATTGTTTCTTAAATCAAACGACGCGGATTGATTGATTTGAGAATAGACGGCAGGAACTCAAACAATTGCAAAGCTATTTTTCGCGCGCCTTTTCAGAGCTCGTTTCGATTTTAATTACCGGATACAACAAGAAGTCGGACCCAAGTACTCCGAAAAAAAATGATTTGGCAGTTTCTGCAACATTAGCTCTGTCCTCGCCGGGTCACACGAAGGATGATAAATTCAGCTGCGACTGTTTGGTTGGTAGTACTTTTTTAACTGGCTAGCGCGAGCCCGGGCAAGCTCTTTGCTACAGCGCATGCAGTTTCGGGAAAATCTCTTTTCGCTCAAAACGCTGCACGAGGGTTCCCGGTCTCGCGCACTGGCCGAAAAAAACAATGCCACGAAATGCTTTATCCAACGCCATTTTGCGCGCGGGGCAAACGCTGGGA